>JANHGN010016609.1:4486-105147 GCA_024605025.1 Megaceryle maxima
CTCGCCAGGCGCCGCGGACGTGCCCGCTCCCGGAGGAAGGCACCGCGCTGCCCCGCGCCCGCGGACAGGGGCCCCGCACCCCGCCGAGCCCCAGGGCCCCTGCGGATGTGAGAAGCTCTCCTCCGGCCGCCCGCCCTCCCGCCGGCTCGCCTGCTGGGCGCACCAGCTCTTTGTCCTCCCGCACCTTCATTTTTTTTTTTTTTAATTTTTAATTTTTTAGGCAGCCCTGAACATCCCCGGGGGCGGGGAGGGTGGGGGGCCCAGCGACGCTGCCAGACCGACCCCTGCCCATCTCTCCTAAGGAACTCTCATGGCTTCACGGCTGCAGACAAGTTGCCGTGCATCTTGGTGGACTATCGGAGTTTGCATCCTGGCGGCCGCGCTCCTCCCAGGTGAGCTGGTCCCCCCGGGGGGGCGGTGGGTTCTGCCGGGGAGCTGTGGGGGTCGACGCAGCCCCGGAGGAGGGCTGCGGGGTGCCGATGGGCGAAAAGGGTTCGGGATGTGCTGCGGAGCGCCGGGGAAGGAGGGGATCGGCTTTTTGGGGTGCGCGTCCGGGTCTGGAGCAGGTGTGGAAGCATATGCGTGAGGCAGGGAGAGAGTTGGGGCCGATTTCATCTCTGGCTTGGAGAAGAACAACACGATCGTTTGTTTTGGAAGCAGCTGCAGGCAGTGGGCTCCGGAGTCCTGGGAGCTGAGGCGGTTTGTTTGCTTTTTGGATCGAGCAACGTCTAGCGAGGCATAGCTGCCAGGCTTCCCGGGAAAGGGAGCCACGAGGCTGGCTAGTGAGCACAGATGTTTCGGGAGGAGAAATGGAAGGTTTCAGCTCTCCAGCATCCCCGAAATCCCCGCTCCGCTCAACACCCACACTTCCCACGGGCTTTTTTTTTGCGGAGGGGCTGGAGTGCCCCCAGGTTTCAGACCTTCCTTTCACTGCTTGGGCACTCGGGTGCCTGATGGCATCTGATCCATCCCTTTGGTTCTGATCCATCCCTGGAAAGGGGGAGACGGACAAAGGTTTGAATCGACTTCTCCCCAGCTCATTCGACCTTATCCTGGCGGTTGCAGAAGAGCCCGCGTGTCCCCACCCCAGGGCTTGGTCCTGCCCTGGGCTGTAGCACAGCTCTTCGAAGCGGGAGAGTGACCCACTTTGTGAAGTGCCCGGGAGGGGACTCTTTTTATTCTGCTCCAGTGCAGAATGGGTTAATGCCATCCTGGAGGGCTTTCCGGACTCTGCTGTGGAGACATGGAAGGGAGACCAGCAGCCTGGCTTTACAGTGCTCGTGAATGAACGGGGAAACGCAAATAGAACCCATATTTGCCTTTTCGAGACAAGGCTCCCGGTGACTGGGTCTGGAGTGCATGGCAGTAGGCACATGTGCCACCCCTGGGTCGGTATCCAGCCTTATACAGGGGTAAGAGGCAGCCTGTGCCTGCAGAAGGAGGGGGATCTGCAGCTGGAGAGGAGAAGTTGCAGTGAAGGCAGGGTGGAATTGCTTCTACTCCTCCTCTCATTGGGCTGGGGCAGCATCCTAGCCAGACTGGCCGGACCGTGACTGAGATGTGGCCTCACTTAACAAGGTCTGGGCCAAAAGACCAGCCATCCCAGCAAGTGTTAGCGACCAGGGTTCCCCGGTGCTAGCAAAAACAGAGATGATAACATCGAGCGCATCAGAGATCAACAAAGCACAGTGACTGGATGGTCTGGCTAAAATGGGTGAGGACAGAGGTGAAATGTGAGGGAGTGGTGGTCAAGAAATTAGGGAGACTTTGAGAGGGAAAAGGCTAACAGAGTGATGGGAAACCAGATCTGGTTATACTTCTGCATTCCCAGGACAAAGGGATCTGCTGTGCATTGCAAAAAGAGGTGATGGAAGGGACAGCCTTAGGCTCCCTGCACTCCTCTGTGCTTCCAGGCAGGTGACTGGCTGAGATCTGGCTCCTCACAAGGTGGCTCAGAACTTCCCATGACATTCTTCACCTGGTCTTCCCTCCTCACCCCTCTACCGGGCAGCCCCATGCAGGAAATCCTCCCCACAATCCCTGGGAAAAGCACTGGAGGTGGAGTAATGTGCAGTATGTGCTGGGTAAGCCAAAAGGGGTTTACGCTCACCCAGTCCCACTAGGAATTGCTTTCACCAAGAAGATGCACAGACAGTAACCCCGGGGCAGCTTGGCATCTCACCTTGTCCTGCCAAGAGAGACTTTTTCCCCCCACTTATCCTATTTTTGTCCCTTCTCGAGGCTTTGCTGCCAGCAGTCAGGCAGTCTCGTCTCCTGCCACTCTGCAGTAGCCTGGTAGTTTGTCTTGCATTGTCCCGCTGACAGCTCTGCCAGGATAAGCCAGTGGTGCATCGGAGTGGTGCCTTGCCAAGCAAAGGGTATGGCCAGCTCTGCAATGTTCCAGGAAGATAATCCTTCCCGACCCCTGTCTGTGATCACCCAGTACCCTGCAGCTTGCGTGGGCGAGACTCTCGGCTGGACCAGTTTAGTGGTGGATGCACCACATTTGCAGGAATGACTGATCCTGTATTATGTATTTATTCATTCGTTCATTTAATTCATTTGCGCATTTATGTTGTGCTTTGTCCCAGCCAAAACCAGGACAGCTTATTTGTACTGTGGATGCATCTCAGAGCTGCAGGGAAACAGCAGAACAATACTGTACTAGGTGCTGCCCAGCAGACTGACAGCCCTTCCCACACCATAGGTCTGAATACTGGCGTCCTGAAGCAGGCAGTTCCTCAGGTTTGCAATGCATTGTGCCAAAATCAGCTGAGGATACGTGTATAACAAGCCATGTGTATGCTTTGAGTGCAGACAAGCTGGCTTATCAAGAAGGGGAGCAGGGAACTTAGGATCCTCTATTGTAAGTGACTTAGTAGCTGTGGGCTTGGCTGGAAAATGTGGTTTGGTACCTAGTACCCAAGAAGGATGAGAGGAAGGCAGGAGACTGTACCTGCTTTCTGGAAAACCTTTCGTGATCATCTGATCAGTGCTGTTTCATTTTATTCCCATTCCACGTATGCTACCTCCCCCTTCTGACAATGTTAGCTTTTTGACTTTTTTTTTTTTTTTTTATTTTTTTTATTCTGATAAGGAAATAAAAGTTCCCTGCTGTAAAAGCTGTACAGAGTCCCTTATAAAAATCTGCTTTACAAATTGTCTTTAATGCACTCGGCTCAATCGTCCAGAACAGATTCAATTCAGGGTTCCTGCAGCCTTCCATGCAAATCTGCCTGCCTGTCCATTTGGAACCGTTAACCGGGTATCAGCTCAGGCTATGGCATCAGGGCTTCAAGATATTGCTATGAATAGGGCTTATGGAAAAGCTGTGGGGTACTGGGGAGGAGAGATCCTAGGTGGCTGATCTTCAGAGGTTAGGAACACTTGTGGTTAAATTGATGCTTTACAAGTCTTAACAATCTGTCTGGTTTTCCCCACCATGGAACTCAGTACAGCTTGAGATGCAATTAAGCAGAGCAGAGGCATTCACCTTGTGCTTGGTCCTGCATCTGCATATCTGAGCTTCTTGTTTCCAAACACTCCTCTCTGTCCGGGGACAAATTCCCATTTGCTATCTCTGGGCTAACTCTTGGGCTCCAAGGGGGTCAGTGAGTCCTTCTCTGCAGAGTGCTTTGAGATCCTCAGCAGGGGAGACTTGGAGAGGCATCTGAAGCTTTGACATAGGGTTTTTACATCATGGCGCTTGAAAGCGGCGTTGACTGAGCTGTAGTGACCTGGGGGCTGTAGGTCAAACTTGGCTGCAGCTGGAGGGAGGGGGAGGTTCCTTCCCGGGGAGGTACAACAGCTCTCTGGAGCGCTGGAAGAAGTAAAAATGTGTCACTGCAGGGTTTGGCCCATCCTGTACTCTACAGAGCTGCTTTAATATCCAAAAGCAGTGTCTAGAAAGCAAAAAGTTGCCAGCGATTTGTTCAACCTTTGGTTTCAGTTCTTAGTTGTATATTTTTTCCTCCCCCCTACCTATCTCCACCCAAAACTCAGAAACAACATCATCAGGCTATTTCAGGAAGCAGAAGTGTGTCTTTTGCTGGTATTTTCTCATTAAACCTCGCTTGTTGCAGTGGAACCAACCCATCGAGTTTTAACCCGGCCTGAATTGATGAGCTCATGTATGTGTCAGTGCGGGTGAGGCGACGGGCTGTATTGAGAGCCAGCTCAGCCCACAGGCAGGAGAGTGTCTGCCCCATGGCCAGAGCCAGGGGACGACCGTGATTAATGCTATTTGCTCTCTGAACCGGCAGCGTTAATCAAGCAAGAGCTCCCAGCCCAGTGCACAGGGATCCATTTGCAGAGACCTACAGAAGCAGGGACATTACCACATCCAGCAACACTTCTAGCACGAGGCAAATGCTCGCAATTAACTGGTGGCTGACAAGATGCCGATGCTGGCGGAGCCTGGCACATCTCTCCTCGCATCACCCCTCCTCTGGGCTGCAGCTGTACCAGCCACAAAGCCAAGTTTACAGGGAGGCACCAGAAGGATCCTTTGGGCACCGCTCACACCTCAGCTGAATCACGAAGGGAACCAGAAGAGCCGGTTGTCGTGACCTGCTTCCCAGGCTTGCGTTTCCACTGGCACCCATTGCCCTCTGCTAGCGCCGTTGGGGCAGGGGACAGCGGGGACAGCCCGTCATAAGGCAGAGGGCAGAGCAGTGAGTGGCCACCACTAGCCAGGGGAAGGCTCTTTCCTGCCTGGGGAGTTACACAGCACTACCAGCAAACACGTGGAGGAGATGGTGGGGCAGCGCCAGGGGAAAATGATTTTTTGGAAGAGCAGAAGTCAGGCTGCCTGTGAATGCTGCAGGGATGAGTTGGTGTCCTCAGATGTTCGGCCACAATCCTCAGGGCCTCTGAGAAAAGGTTTGCGTCTTACAACATCATTGCTTGAGGTCGTGATGGCTCTTGCTCAGTCCTTTTCACAGGCTAGCAAGGCATGTTGGTGCAAAAAGCAGAAACAAATGAGAGAGGGACAAAGGCACTCCAATCTGAGCAACCCCTAGAGATCTTCTTGCTTTTTCAAATACATCAGATTAAATCAGGGCAGCTCTGATGCAGGGTGAGTTGGTGCCGCCAGCCACGGGAGTGGGGACCCAGTTTGCATTTGAGACACCTATTGTGTTAATTACCAGAGCACAGCCATCCCAGCACAGAGAATTCAGAGCTCTGCAGCAAGGGCTCCCTAACCCAGATTATTGTTTCAGGTGAAAATTTGTTTAACTAAAGAATGAAATCTCTCATGATACATCCCCTTGCTTTCCTCCTGGCTGCTGTTGAGCTGCAGATGTTCTCCCAGCCTTACAGTTTGCTTTGCTTCTCCCAGGGAAGGTTTAGTCCAGGCTAGATTGATGCACGTACCCTCCCAGCACACAGGCACATATCCTCCCAGCTTGGTTTCTGAGGGGAACCCCTCGGCTCCACAGCAGAAGAGGAACTCCTGCCCAATCTGCTTAGATGCAGAAGTATCGTCCATGGGAGGAAGGACAGCTTCCTCTCAGCCTGCAAGTAAGAGCCTGTGGCAGCCAGACAGGCACCCTGTCCTTCCACCATGTCCCCATGCCTGGCTTAAAGTCCCGCATTTACAATCTTGTCTCTGTCACGCACAGAAACGGGAAGGGGAATTTGCAGGTGCAAGGGCTACCTTTCCCAGCACTGTCTTCATTTGTATGCCACGTGTTGTCATTTCTGTGTGTCACTGCCTTCATGGGCACCCGGCGAAGCGGGGGGAGTTGAACGCCTTGCTGTCCATTTGCTGTTTCTCCCTGTCTCTGGGGCTGCTGCAGCCGTTCACACAGGCTGGCAGCATAAAAGCTGCGGCAGCTCTCAGCTCTGCAGCAATCCTGTGGCAGATGAACAGCAGCTACTGGGCATGAGAGGGGGAGAGAGAGCTTCAGTCCCTTGCTGTCTGCCCAGCCCAGGAGGACGAGGGGTCCCAGTCTAGGGAGGCTGCTTGTGCCTCGCATGGCACAGCTCTGCAGCAGCCGGGGCCAGTGGGCATCTCGCCAATGGTCTCTTGTCCCTTTGGCATCTCTGTGGGGTGCTGGGGATGGAGAGGGAAAACTGACCCAACTTGATGAACCGTCTCTTCTCCATTCCCCCATGATAAAGCTGTCCCTGCAGGAGGTTTATAATCCTCCTTTGACATTATTTGGTGTCATGCAGGAGTAGAGCCTTTCTAAGCACTATCCACCCAACTCTGCCTCCCTCACTCTGCTCCAGGCCTGCCCTCTCTGGTTCTGAGCCAGTCCACTTGGAAACCGGTGTGAACAGCACTGCTTTCCATCTTCATCTGACCTACAGATGGGAAGTAGGGAAGAGCGTAAGGAGGGGTAGAATTGGCGTGACTCTCCTCCCTGAAAGAGAGTTTTTGCTCCCCATCCCAGCCTTTCTAACTGTAGGAAATAGCAAAGTGCCACCATCTGCTCCCAGCCATGCAGGGATGCTACGGAAGGACCTGCAAATCACATCACTGCCTTGAAGCAGCGGCAGGTACCAGATGGACCACCTGGCTCTGAGACAGCAGGTGCTCCCAAGCCTGGTTAGTCAAGAGGACTCTGCCTCCATCTCTCTTCTCAGCAGTTCTTTGTCTGCCTGGGAAAATCCCATCATCAAAGTGATTTGGAGTCTATTTTTCCTTTCGCATGGAAGATCTATTCGTCCCCCCTTGCTAGAGTGAGGCACCAGGAGGCATGTCCATGAGTAACAGAGGGTCCATGCAGCCCACAGCCAGTGGATAACATCCAGTGTTTCTGCTCTGGTGAGAGGCGAGAGCGGTTCGCAGCACAAAAGCCCAGGGAGGCAGTCTGGGGCACAGTTCTGGCCAGGGCTCCAGCTTTAATGCTGATGTGTAGAGGAGGCTGTGGGGACTCAAGGACTCAAGCAGAAGCTGCTAATCAGAGGCTGTTGTGTCAAGTGTTCTAGCAAAGCCAGGGGTTAATAACGGTCCACAATGGGCAGAAGTCATAGACCTAGGGGAGGGTTTTCATTTGATGACCAGGGTTTACTCAGAGGCAGATACAGAGAGCTGGATAGTTCAGGAGAAAGGTCAGGGTTTCCGTCACTGTTTTCTCCAGGTGTCTGTGTGTGCGGCTTTACACATGATGGTTACACTGGCCTGTGTGAGGCACTGTGGCACTCGGGGCACGGGACAGCAGCAAGGAAGGAATGAACCCGGCCCTGTCCTTGGACAGCCCAAACAAATTAGCTGGCCAAGCTCAGAGGCCAGGGCTGTGTGAGTTATCAGCACACTGCGGAGTCATAACTCACTCCTCACCCAAACCCATGGCCATGACAGAGGTTCCTCCTGCTTTGAAACATCTCCTCGCCCTCCCACTGAACTGGGGGTGGAAATAAAGAGACCATCCCAGTATTGGTGTGCTACAGCCCCAGCTTTCCGAGCTAACTGCTGGAGCTACAGCCGCTGTGCCAGAGACCGATGAGTGCTATATGCCCAGCAAAGTGAATGCTGAGGTGACAACTGGACCTGTTCATGCTCTTCCCCTTGGCAGCTGCCCCGGCACGGTGGCTGGGGACTTTGCTGTTGGAAGGGGTATCTTCTGGGTGCAGGGGAGAACCAAGGCTGTGCCCATTTATGGTCATTAAAGATCAGGGATGTGTTGCATAGCAGCATCCTTGCCATGTTGTAATTTGTATCAGCTGCCACAGCTTCCACAAGATACAGGACCCCTCTTTGCTCGGTAGCCAGTGGTGCTGGGTGCTATTAGTCCGTGCCTTGCACCCCACAGCTGGACACGCTGGAGCTCTGTATGTTTACCTCAGGAAGGATGAGTCCATTTTCGTGCACCAAGGGGCTGAGACCTAGGTGGTAGGTGTTGAAGAAAGGGCAGTCTTGGGCCAGCCCAGGATGCAAATCTACAGGACACCTATTGTCACAACTTCAAAACCAAGTGCTGTGCTTGTTGTGTCATATTGGTAAAGCACATGGTGTCTTACGAAAGGCTTTAGAAGAGGCTGCTTGCTTTTCTCTTCGAGGCCACGGTTATGAAAGACACTCATGTGCACCAGCACATGAATCAACACGCATGTGCTGAAGTGCCACTTGTGCCCTGGTGTTTGCCCCTGTGTGGGCATGTCCACCCGCTGCCAGCTTGCATTGATTTTCTGCTCTCTCCTGAGGGGAAGCTGGGAGAGGAGGGTGGCGAGAGGACCTGCTGCTATTAATGGTGACATCTGCAGCAGCCCCTCTTGCTGCCCAGCCCAGGTGGTGTGCTCCAGGCAGCAGCAATGCCCTCCTTAATGCAGGGCACGAGGGCAGGGGCAGCCTCTGAACATGTGCTGCCTGCTGAAATGGAGGAGAGGGCTTGCAGGGGGGCAGGGAGAAGCCGGGAGCTCTGTGTGTGCAAGTTTTATGCATAGATTTAACTAGAGATGGGGCTGAGCTCACCAAACGTATCTCATGTGCTTGAGTTCAGCAAGAATCCAGAGAAAGTGGGGGAGGGCTTGTTGGGCTTTCCTTGCAGAGGGAGTGATTACAGTGTGCTCTGATCTTCAGAGGCATCATGTTTGGGGATTTGCTTGATGCTCTGATGCCTAATGGGTGTGCTCATGTATGCCTTTGATACAAGCTGAATAGGATCTTTTTGGGAGGATGACGGCAGTCCTGGTGAGGGGTAGGAAGGATGGAAGGGAGAGAGGCTGGCACAGAGCACAGCTTGTAAAAGGGGGAATGTTCTCAGTGCCTGAGGACCCAGGAGGGAATCAGGAGCGAGACTGAGTTTGGCAGGAGGAAAGCTGCAGTGGTTGCAGAGGAGAGCAGTGCTCCGGTAGTTTATCTTTGGGTCCTCTAGGACCCCCCCCAAGAGCAAGGCTGAGAAGTCTCACATAGTTACACCTCCTGTGGTAGACTGTTGCCATGCAGCACCATTCAACCTGTGATCAGTTGACCTGTGATCAGTCAGCCTTTGACAAGATTTCATGACTCTAATGACTGCCAGAAGAGGAACCCACCCTGCACAGGGAAGGAAACACTAACCACCTGGAGGAACAGCAAAGGCACCAGAAAGGAAAACTGGTCTGCTGATCCTGCACAAGCCGATGCATGGATCTCCCTGTCCCAAAGCTCAGGTGGCCTTGTCATGCAGAACGCCTGGGACACGCTGCCCCAGCGGGCAAAGCACCACGTGGGGCTTTGCCCTTGCTCTAACTCCAGGGCCACGTCCTTCAGTTGACATCCACGAGCAGGTCCCTGTGCCCCAGTGTCCCATCCCTGCTGGATCTGGTTACATGCTTGGGCTCCTGGCCCAGCAGAGCAGACTGCTGCTCCCATGAGGGTGTCACTGCTTAGAGCCATGTGGTGTCACGTCCTACGGGACATTATCCCAGACACCAAGTAAGCAGGGAGAGTGCAGAAGTCACCCCTCAGGATTCAGAGGAGCTGATATGCACTTGCTACTGACCCAGTTGGGAACTCCCAACACACAGTTGACTCCCCCCAGTCCTCCTGGGAGTTTGATTTCTCAACTTACAACAGAATCATGGTGGTACGAATGAATTCTCTGGGGCTGGTATTTCCAGCTATCCCACTATAGAAAGAAAATACTCTTTCTTTCTTGGCATGGCAGGAACAGACTTTCAAAAATGTACCCTGATTTTTAAATACCCTTTTCGCCTGTGGTGTAAATACTAAAATGTGTTTTTTCTCTCCCCTCTCTCCTGGAGTTTAAAAATATCGCTAGCCTGGGGAGGTGCATCTTTCAGTGAGATTTATAATGGCTGCTCTCAAGTGATGTGGAAAATGAGCCTCCCTCTGCCCCATCCAGCCTGGCACCTTCCAAGAATTTATTTCCTTTATTTGCGTGAGCCTAAGAATACTTAGAGGCTGCATCTCCTCCCAAGTACTCTAATTATTTAAGTTTTGTTTATGGCCAGTGTCTGGGGAGCTGAGTAGGTCCAGGCTGCTGATCCTTCCCTCGTCTGGGTAATTCAGCCCTGCATTACTGCCATTTGATAATGATCAACAAATCACAGATGCTGTGTCTGTTCCCCGCTATGTATCACCCTGGCTCCGTAAACTGGCCAAGCCTTCGGAGCTGGTGTGAGCAAGACGTGTGTGGTCTCTCGCTGGCAGGGCTGCTGCACATGGTCAGGGAGCAGTGAGCAAGACGTGGGCAGAGGTTTGTGAGTCAGCAGGGACTTTTGCACAGCACCTAGAGTGGCAGGGATCCTGACCTAGCTGAAGCCCTCAGATGTTATCTCAGCTTTGCTGGTACTCGGGCTAAGCTTCCTATGTGAGCACAAAGCTTTGGCTCATTCCTGTGCAGCCACTCGAGTCCTGGGCAGGGCCCCATGCCTTGCCCGTGCCAAGCTGCTGTGTTCCTTATCCCAGGATTCCTTCTCACTTTGGTCCCTTGCAGCTGGTGGGAATCCCCGGCTGTGGGGGTGGCTGAGCAGTGCTGGGGAAGCAGGAGCTGGGGATGTCAGGAAGCAGTGAGGAGGAGGCACCCTCCTTGTGTCCCTGCACTTGGCTTGGCTGAGGAGTGAGGCTCCTTCCTCAGCATGGCCAGGTGAGCATTTGGGCTCTGCTGCCTGCTGGTGTCCAGCTCTACAGTCAAGCTGTGCCTGCCTCTGGTCTTAGCCCAACTCTGCACCTCCTTCCTGCAGCACCTGCTCCACCAGCACCCCTTGGTCCCCATCTCTGTCTCCCTGCTGTGCCCAGTCCGGTCCCTGCCCGGCTGGGGGACCAAGGCTGGCTCTCCCATTAGCCTGCTCAGCCAAAGGCAGGCCAGAGAGTTCCAGCAGTAAGCGCCCATCTCCCAGCCCTGTGGCAAAGCTTCCCAGCCCCAGTCTGATCCCCAGAAATCTGTGGTCTCTGGAGGCCACGTGGCTGCCAGCGCCTCAGCTCCCGTCACGCTGCACGATAAAGGGAGCGCGCGAGAGGTTTGATTACGTTATGACAAGCGACGGAGAGATGGAGTGAAAGCTGCAGTCTGCCTATTGTAATTCCAATTAGCAGGGGTAATGTGGCCAAAGCCTGACAGCTGTATTGATCCAAACTTTGTATGGGGAGAACATATAATGCAGTTTTCAAAGGTCCCAGGGGCACGAGGCCGAGCTCACGTACAGCTGTGGGGCAGGAGAGGAGAAGAAAGGCCTGTTTATAATGGAGCACATGGACAGCCAACTGCATCTCAGCATCTGAAATGCCAGAGCCAGCCTGGGAGCTAAGCTCTCTAGGGCTGGATTTGCCTCAGAATCTGTGCTGCAAAATCCCCTTTAGCCCCTTAGGACATCTTTCTACCCGCATGATGAAGCAGGTTTTCTTGGTGTGCATGTGTAATGAGTTTGTCAAGACTCAGTTCCTTCTCCAGACAGAATGTACCCAAGTAAAATAAACCAGCAGCGATCTCCCCGCTGGGGAACAAAAGCCCAGGGCTGCATGGGAAGGGGGGAGGATGGAGGAAGGGGGAGTTTCCCTCTTGCACTTCAAGGCAACTCCTCAAGGTCAGAGCCGAGGCAGGCTGGCAGAGACTGTGGGCAGGCTGTTCGTGCAGATGCTGTCTCAGCTGTACCTTTTCTGTGGCTAAGGGGAGGACTCCAATTTGCAGGTTTCCTGGTATTGATCTGAAACCTTTCACTGGCTCTAAATCCACTTTGGAAATAAAAGGCTAAAATAATTATTTTTAAGTATATATTTTTCTTTGTATTTTTGACGTCCCAATTGCTGCCCTGCCCGTGGAATACCTTGCGGTACCTCACTGGAAATGGGAATATCTGCTGCCTCACACTGGCTTCTACCAGGCGTGAATCAGCTTTTACTTAAAGGGAAAGAATGGCCTGGAGGTGATGGCAAAGGCAGGCTGAGCTCAGAAGGGCTGGCATCATTTCTTGGCTTTGCCACAAGCTCCCTGGAATATCCTTGGCTAGCTCACTTCACCTCTGTGTGCCTTTCCTTGTCTAAAGCTGCCGGTGGCAGTCCCTCTCTTCTCTGCTCACATTGCCCTGTGTCTGCAGGGTGCCTTGCACAACTGATCTCGCCGACGTTACTCTATACAAAGAGGAGACCATCTGCAAAGCACAGGGAAAAGCGACTCCCCTTTATTCGTCATTTTTCATAGCAGCCAGGAGCCAACAGCTCCTTGCCCACAGACTTTAGAAGGCAAGAAATTGTTTTGTGTAGATCAATGTACAAATATGCTGTCAAGGCAAACACTGGGCCCAGTTTCTTACCTCTCTGAGCGTGTGATGTGTGGGTTGAAATCATGGAAGTGGTTGAACATGGTCCGTTGGCTTCCCTGCCTGGTTTAATTCAAACGCCTCTTGATTTCTTCCTCCACTAGTTTTGGGTCACTTCTGGTTTCCAGTCACTATGTGGGGCTGGGGGGGGGGTGGTTGCAGGTATCTAAGAGGTGTGGGCTGGACAGCCCTCCACACTCCTGCTGCCCTGCCAGCCCAGGGCAGCTCCCATCCCAGGTGCACCTTGGCTCTGCTGGACAACACACCGGGCATGACAGGGAACCCGGGTTCATGCTGTGCCTTGTCCTTGGTGGATTTGCTGGGAATGCTGAGGCAGGAAGGACAGCTGCAGCTGCAGACAGTAATGTTAAATGTTCAGGTATCTGCAAGGTGTTTTGCTTCTGCCACGGATTTCCTAGGTGGCTGTGAGCAAGTCCTGTAACACCTGAGTTGTCCCATTGCAGGCTGCAGATCACAGAAGTACCCTGCCTATAGCATGAACAAACACTTCAAACACTCTGTGCTCCTTCCATAAGAGGGGGCAAGTAGCAATGCAAACCCAGGCCCTGTGAACCATCCAACTCGTCTCACGTGTGAGCCATCACACGGTACTGATTCTAGTTGCTTCAGACAGCAGATGGATTTAAACAAGTGTCTTTATGCTATAAAAGCTTTCCAGACTATCTGCTGGGTAGATTACGATTTTAGCCATATGCAAGAGTCTATAGTATTCCAAGGCTGGGGGAAACTTCCCTAGGAAGATGTGTACCACAAGAAGTCATTTCATTCTGTGGCCAAAGGAGCTGCAAGATGCATTGAAGGATGGAAAGGACGTTCTTATCCAAGCTCCATGGAAACTTGGAGCTGGGACGCTGCAGCTCCGTGTAAAAGCAAGGAAGCGGAAGGCTCAGTGACTGCCCCAAAGTCCATCTGCATCCCTCTCCTTACCCCTCCTGCCCCAGTATGCTGCAGCAAAGCAGGTTGGGAGTGTTTCAGACTGGATGAGTTATTACAAAATCCTGGTCAGGACAGAGAGAGATATGGAGGGTTTAAAGTTCGATAATTGTTAATTATTACCCAAGCTTCCCCTGAGAGTTTCTGGGAAAAAGACATGCCTCTCTCTTGCAAAGGTGTTTCGTGGAACATTAGTCTCTGTCCTGGCCACACTCTTTTCTCCCTGCCTTCTTTCTGCCTCCACTGGGATTAATAAAGAGCTGCTGGAGAGCTTCTTATCTAGTAGCTGAATAATGTTTGTAATACAAGGAGGGCAGGCAGCTTTGATCCGGGAAAGAGAGCAAAGGGAAAAAAAAAGAAAAAAGATGGGCTATTGGGGCAGGGGAAGGGTGTGGGCCAGGCTGGGGTGTGCTGGCGCGTGGGAAGCGGGCATGGCTGCTCCTGCACCCAACCTGTTCTGCAGAGAAAAGATGTGGGTTTCTAGGGCTTGTCGGGCTGGGGAAGAAAGGGCTGAACCCAGACAACAGCAGAAAAATAATCTGGGAACCCCCCTCTGAAGGAGAGGAAGCGCAGAACAGGGGTGCTGTGGACAACTCCATCCACACCAGGAGGCTTTGCAGCCTCCCACGAGCTGCTGCCCTGGCACAGACCTCCCTGTGTTGCTGCCCAGCAGCTCCTGCTCTCCTTCTCCCAACCAGCAAAAGTGGCCGCATCCAAGCTGGCACCGGTGCTCTTGCCAGGCGGGAGCCCCGAGGGGAAGGGCCACACCTGAGAGGCAGGACGGGCTCTTGCGCTTCTCACGGGTGTGGGCTGGGAGCCGGTTGGGCCGGGCTGGGCCCCCGAGGCCAGCATCTCTGTGAGCGTGCCAGGGCCACGCTTGGCGCGGGAATGGTTGGCACAGGGAGAAGCGATTGCTGTTAGGCAGGAGGGGGTTGAGCTCCCCTCTCTCTGCAGCGCTCCACGCAGCCTCCCAACACGCTCGGATCTCGCCCTGGGACCGCCTGCTTTCTGTTCCCAGTCTCTTCTGGCCCTTGAGCCCTGAAAAAAGCTGCTTCCCAGTTGGGACCAAAGCTTCTGTGGGCAAGAAAAGCAGCTCTATGGTCCCTGTGGATCTGGGAAGAGGGCTGCAAAACTCAGCTTTGATCCACAGAGACTGAACTTGTCTGGAGCTGAGGAAGTGGTGATAATGGTGGTAACAGCTCCAAAGCTGGCTCTGGAGAGGGAGTGTTGCTTTGGGTTCTTCAGGAGAAAGCGGGCCTGAGCAGCTGAGACAGCCTGTTCCAGGAGCTAAGGTTCCTACTGGAAAAGTCACCTCTCTTGTTTTTTTTCTTTCTTGCAATAATGTTCCTTGGCATCTTTAGCCTCTATCTTCCCATGCTAAGTCCTTCCCCTTTGCAGGTCCAGACAGCTTTGTAGGCTTTGAAGTGTAGTTTCAGACTTGCTGTTTTCTCCCAAAATTCAAACAGTTCTGGGGCTGACCACACCACTCTGCAAATCTAGTGAGAAGAGGTCTGAGCCCCTGAGAAACCCCCTCTTTACTCTGGGTGCCTGGGGCATTCCTGGCTCCTTCTCTCAAATACTCCAGAGCAGTCGTGGCTATCTCCAGGAGGCCTTAGATGTTGTTTGTCTGCTCCAAAGTCCCACACCATGGCCCCACGTGGACAGGCTTGACAGTTAATCCACAGGGAGATTAGTGGCTGAGTTTTATCTTCACCCACCCGGGTCCTCATCCCTGGTCTGCTCAGATGGCTCCGTCTGGGAGACCAGGCAAGGCTGTGCCAGCTGAGCACGGTGCCTGCTCGCTTCACCAATGAAAAGTTGTGGCCCCTGCTCTTGCCTGCTCTGCAATCCCCCCTCCTAGGGCGGGAGGTTTGCTAAAGGCAGGCACGGAGATGCTCCAGCTGTCTGAGAAATCGTGGCTCTTCCTGTAGCCCAGGGAGTCCAGGTCATGGGATGGTGGGTTCATGCCCCTTAAGGGGCATGCATGTCCCTGCCTCCTGTGAAGCCACCCCGAGGTGGCACCAAGCCTTACAGATGTCTCGCCATGGCCAGAGGACAAGGGAGAGGAGCGCGAGGGGAGCGATCTCCCGGTCCCCACAGGTGTGCGGCCGGGGACCTCTCGTGCCCTGCCCTGTGCCCCTGCGTCGCTCCCCTCAAAGGGGGATTTGGCTCGCCAGGACCATCTGTTCCTTTCGGCCCGTTGCCATGGCGACGGGGTGGCTTGAGATGGGGCTTCAACCAGCGGCAGCTGGGGATGCTGGGAAAAAAAATTCAGGTCTGCCTTTTTTTTTCCTGGGCGGAAATGAGGGAGAGAGCGAGGCTGAGTCCCTTCCTTCCTCCTCATGCCCCTGCACAGCTGTCCTGACCCAGGACTCCTCCTGCTCGCCAGCCTTTCCCCTCCCGTCTTTCCCTCCAGTTTGAGTCTCCCATGCACGTGTGCAGCAGCAGCAGCAACAGCAGCAGCAGCAGTGCAGTGGGTTGTGGCTGTGGTCCCCCCAGGCTGTGGCTGTGGCTGTGGCTCTGTCTCACCACATCCCACTTTCTCTGGGCTACTGGCTCTCAGTCCAGCAGTAGCTCAGGCTGAAGTCACCTGTGAGGTGCTGAGCATGAGGAGGTTCAGAACATCTGCTGGTGGCTGGCTTCTTCCTGCTCATGCTCAGCCCAAACAGTGGGAGCAAGATTTTGGGTTCCTGCTTACTACGCCGTGGTCGGGCCTCTCCTCTCCTGATGCAAAACTTGTGGTTGGATGGGAACACGTCGGCTGGTGGGCAAGTGTGGACTGGCAAACGGGCTGAGATCTGCTGCTGGCACTCTAGGCATGGCCTGGCCTCCCATTCTGCTTCTGCACCAGCTGAGCCCAGGTTGTGCAGGGAGACCCGGCAGATCCCCTCGCCCTGCCTGTGTGCACAACCATGGCAGTTTGGCTGTTGGTTTTAATGCAAAGAGTCACTTGTCAGACCAATTTACTCCCAGTCTTTCTCACCAAATAAGCCTTGAATAAGGAGTAAGCCTGGTGAAAGTGGTGCCCTTCTATCTGTGGGTGTAAGCCTGTGTCTGTGTGTGTCAGTATATTTCAAGTGGAAATGGCTTTAAAAACCAAAAAAAAAAAAAAACCAAAAAAAAAAAAGGAAGCAATAAATAACTATCTGCTTGTAGACGGTAAGATCTGGGCTAATGTGTGACAGATGAAAATGAAATGAACACAAAGTGACAGATTGACAGAAAGACAGACATGTTTTTGTGCTAGTTTAGCATCCTGATAGAAACAGAAGATAATTCAGGTTGCAAAGGACCTCGGGAGGTCACCTACCTACCCGCTGAAGCGGGGGGGTGTGCTAAAAGCTCTCTGTCAAGAACTCAGTCCCCCTTCACCTTGCTGCAGACACACTAGAAGGCTGCTCTGGGAGGCAGGGCTTTGTAGGGTGGTGGCAGCAGGAGCTGGGAGGCTGAGCCCGAGCCCAGGGCAGTTCCTGAGCGCTAATTGCAGACTGATGTTAATGGGGCTGTGAGCAGTGTGGGCCCTGAGAGAGGCAGGGGGTCAACAGGGAGCAGGTAAAACAGTAGCAAACTGAGTGAAGCCTAAAGGCAGAGCCCCTTTTGGGTGCGATGCTCGCTGGAAAGGCAGTCTGGGGTTTTCGATGATGAGGCTTTTTGTTTGCTTCTACTAAATCTAGGGAAGCGGGATCGATGAAGCGAGTTATCAGTGTATACCTTTGTGCTGGAGTCCCGCTGTGCTGGCTGCGGTACCAGCCAGGAGATTCTCCCATCTGCACTGGCTGTGTCTCTGGATATGGTTGCTCCCAGGGCAGGAAGGCAACAGGAGGCGTTTGGGGCCAGGGCTGTGTCTGCTGCCTTGGAGATAAGTCTTGGTTTCCCAGTGAGAGCTGTGGGAAATGGAGTATCAGACCTGAGGCTTCACTGACCTGTTCTGGGAGCTGAGAGGAGAGCCCCGGGGGCTCGTGTGGCCCTTGTGAGTGCAGAGCTGGCTTAAAGTCACCTTCCTCTTCCCCTTATATCCCAGATCGGAGAGCAGCAGGACTGAATGTCACCTGTTCCCTTGTGACTAGCGATACACAAGCGCTCATCCTGCTTCTTGTTTGCAGAGCAAATGCCCTTTTCCTGTTGGCTCTGTCCTCCCTGCAGTAGGGAATCAGCATATTCTGGTCTTGAAGCTTCTCCCAGATTTATGAGCTTGCTCTTCACCTTGAGAGTAAGGCTTCCTTGCCCTGAGAAAGCTTTGAAACCCAAAACACCAATTGCTGACTTAAGCAAACACCATTGATCCTCCAACAAGTAAAATTTATTTTTCCTTTTCAGGACACAGGTTGTTGAGATTTTCTTGTTGTCCTCTCTGTATTTCTCTTTTTTTTTCTCTGAAGATGTGAATCCCAAATGGTTCTGAGCAAAATCAATGAGATTTGAAAAGAACTCATCGATAACACTTATGGGGGATGTTGCCTCCTTGCTAGGGACCAACAAAACCCCACAAAAAACTCCTCTCAGTTTCCTCTCAGTTTCCTCTCCCCTTGAAAAGCAAGGTTCCTTAATTGGCTTTTAATCTGGGGAAGATGAGAGCTGTTTGCATTGAATTGGTAATAGGGGATAATATCTTACCCTGAGTGATGGGTTATTTGATCTCTGTGCGTCAGAAACCCGAGCATATGTCTGTGAAATCAGACGGTGGGGAGTGGGTGGTTACCAGGGTTGGCTCAGGGCCTAAACAGGAGCACAGCTGCTTTTTTATTTCCAATAATAATTAGAAATAAGACGGGGAACAGTCACCTTTTGTCCCGTTGCTCCAGGGCATCCAATGATGCCTAGGGAAGCCTAGGGAAAAGCCTTCAAAGACTCATGCATGGGGCATGAGGGGTGTTAACACTACCTAGCCATTTAATACTGCAGGCTGCCCCACCTCAGCTTGCCTTTAGCAAGGCCTCGAGACCTCGAAGGCTGCAAATACCTTTCTGAGCAGCTGCACAGCAAGGAGGGCAGCTCCGCTCCCTGCAGCCCTTTGGCACTTGCTGCACTCGGCGCGTGAGGAGCCCTAAGCAGAGGACAGCGGCGGGCAGCTGCCGGGGGCACAGCGCTGGGCAGACCTGCACACCCAGTGCCCACCATCACACTGCTGGTCAGTGCATGCCAGACAGTTTGGAAACAACCCTCAGGCTCACGCTATGGCTCTTCCACCCGGGAGGAGGAGGAGTAAAGACGAAGGCTGGACCATCCAGAGAAATGTGTCATCATTTTTTTTTTAAACAGACAAATCTCTGTCATGGTCTGATCAGGGCTGCAAGAAATGGGCAGTTTTCTCATGGGGATAGTATTTTGACCTTGGTTCCCACCCTGGTGTCCTGCACTCGTGCCCTGGCTGTCATTGCAAAGGGCCAAACACTGCAGCGATGGCAGCCCCGCTGACCTCCGCAGTTGCAGGCTCGCGGTGCTGGCCGGACGCTGCTCAGAGCAGCAGCCCTGCCCCGGGCTCTGTGCCTCTTGCACAAGCTCACCTCCTTCTGCATCTAAATGTCATTTTCGGGCCTCTGCTGGTCCCAAACTGGGCTTTGAAAAGGGGATGAAAGGGGGATAAATCAGGCAGTCACCAGTTTACCCTCCCAGAGCGATATTAGCTCTGCAGGCATCACAGAGATCTTGTAGTGAGATGCAAAGCGAAGATCATTGACGTCATTAGCCTATGGATTGGGTCTGTAGTCGGTTCACTCATGCGGCGCAGGGAGGAGCAGTGGGTGCTGGGAGGCATGTGGGCCTCGGAGGGCAATGCACCGACAGTGCCGGGTCCCTGAGCGCTGAGCGCAGTGAAACGTGTTCTTAAATGCCTCCTGGCTTCAAGCTGACTCAAGCACACATGGGAAACTTGTTGATGTGGATGACACCGTTCATTCCTGGCTGGTTTTGTTTGTTTTGTTTTGTTTCTTGCTGCAGCTGCCTTTGGAGCAATAAATAGCTGTGGATCTTGCTTGTGGTCTGTGCAAAGTAGTTAATATTTAATCAGAGGACTGAAGCAGGATTTGTTTGGTTGGCAAAACATAAAAATTGCTTTTTGTGTTTTTAGAGCTAGGCAGATAGGGACAGACATTCAGAAAAGCTCAGGGTCTCCTTTTAATTAATCATTTCTTATCAGATTGTAGGACACCGGTCAGTGACAGGTTTTCTAAAGACCTCAGCTCCCAGCAAACCACCCTAAGAAATGCCAGATTATCTGAAATGACTGGCACCCAGCACAGCCCTGGTGTGAAATATTATAGAAGTCCTGCTGACATGTGCTAGCGAAGTGTTATCTGCATCCACTCCCCATCTCCTGTTCCTTCTTGGGGTTTTCCTCCAGTTCTGTTCACATGGTTGGATTCTGCTCCCCAGGTAGGAGGTGAGTGGGATATCCTTCCTGCAGCAGGATCTAGCTTCCTTAGGAGGTCTTCCCTCTGGCTTTGTTGGTATTGGGGATCCAGGCTCTTTACAGCTGTTAGTGTAGAAGTCCTGCTGCAAACTCCTGAAGGAGAAGGGTTGAGCTTTGATTCCCCCATTCATGATTTTTGGCACCTGCAGAAAGGTTTCCAGCAGGTATCTACAATTGGAGTCCATGTCCAGGATATCTGGAGCATTGTTCCCCTTCTTCAGGCCAAGGTCAGAGAACAGAAGAGATGTACAGTCTTTTGAGAGGGCTGTTGCCAAACAGGAAGGTGGCAGCTGTAACATTTAGAGAGAAGCATTTCAGGGAGGTGGTTGAGTCACCACCCCTGGATGTGTTTAAAAGCTGTATAGATGTGGTGCTTGGGGATATGGCTTAGTGATGGACTTGGCAGAGTAGGGTTAATGGTCGGACTCGATGATCTTAAAGGCCTTTTCCAACCTTGATGATTCTATGGAATGCTCCTTGTCCCAAGCCCTGAACCTGCTGGAGTACCAGAGACAGGTTACTGCTCACCAGCTGATCTGCAGCATCCTGCCTCTCCTGGTCCCTGTGGAGTTTTTATTGCCCCTTTTTGTCCTTTCACTTGGGAAAGACACTGTCACACCAGCCTTAGAAATTTGCTGTTTCCCCTCTTCACCTCGAAGCACACGGTCTCTTTCCAGGGAGATACCAGTGAACCCTGTCAGAGCCAGCCAGACCCTGCAGCGCTGTGTTAGCAGAAAGCTCAGCCCCTGCTCATTGGATCCTGTCCCTCTGCAGAGCACGGCTCCCAGGTTGGATCCCAGTTGCTCCTGTTTGCAACATTTCCATGTTGATTTCATATTGCTGTAGAAATTTGGCAATCCATGGGGTTCTCCAGTATATTTTGCGCTGCCAGGTCTCTGGATTATCATCCCTTGCGACTAGGCAGTGGGATGGCCAAGACTTAGACAGCTGGTGTTTTCATTGTGTAGGAGGACATGGTTTATTTGCGAGAAGGACCAAGCACCAGCATGTCAGCTCTGTTGCCTGATGATCAGAACATGATGCCTGCTAAAAACCAGCAATTGTATTAAGTCACGGAGTCCAGCAGTCCACCTCCAGGGGCCAGTGCCTTGTCAGGTCTTGTTTCTGAGGGTGCAGGGTTTGGTGTGCTGGCCTGTCGGCGGACAGTTACGCAGAGGATAGACCTTGATTCTGACCCTGTTGATCCAAACACTCCCTGCTGGGGCTGTGGCACAGGGCTGACTGAAGTGTAGCTACCTTTGTGAGCTTCCTGTGGGATGGATCTTTTCCAATCTCAACCTTTCTTTGCCACATTCGTCAGCGTGCAGGTGATGCTCAGTGCAGGATCCAGCCCACAGCCCTTTCTGCACAAGAGCAAGGTGACGCAGGGCTTGCAGGATGGGGTTAATGCCCTGCCAAGGCATCCTTTGTTCTGGGCAGGCTGCTGAGGTTTGGAAATGGAGCGCTAAAAAGTGAACAACCATGAAATATATACGTCCGCACTTTATGATGCTGATTTTCAGTTTCAACAGCTGTTCCATTTGGAACGGATGAACATGTACTCCAGTTTAGTAGGAGTCAATTAAAAATAAACCGAAGGAGAAGGGTTGCTGTTGGAACCCAGCGACGCTCATCGGACAGAAAAGTTGCATCCTTTCAAGCCTGGATTTTCACTCTAATTTGCCACAGGCGGCAGGATCTAACTGGGAGCTCTCATTAGCATAGAAATGCAGTTGGTTTCTCCGAATTCCTGGCCCCATCGCTTTGTTCCTGCTCATGGCAGGAGCGGTGATAAAACCGCCTCCCCGCCGCTCCGTCCCGGCCCCTTCCCCCGAAGCTCTTTGTGCGGGGGGCCGGGGCCAGGGGCGGCGGATCGCGGTCGCCTCCCGCCGGGTGCCACTGCTGGGAGGAGGCTTTGGAGCCGGGCTACCCGGGCGGATTAGCCAGCAGACATCTGCGGGGAGGGGGCAGGGACGGGCTGCTGTCTCCTGTTGTTGCTTTTATACCCTCTGTGGCTAGAACATGGCCATCGGATGCGGCCGTCCTCGTTTTTTTTTTCCTTCTGCTTCCCCAAAGCGACAAGGAAAGAGAGTGTTTGGCTTTGCCTTGCATCTGGTCACCATCCTGCTGTCTCGGGAGCACAGGACAGGAATACTTGGAGGACGACAGTTTGATTAGAGACAGGACTCCTGTAATGCCCCTGCTCTTATTCCTGGTCTGACCACGTATTTTTTTGGCAAGAAATCTCACATCTTTCTGCCTGTGTTTTTGCCAGCAAGAAATTGCAAGGAAGGTAGGGAAGTACAGGGTCATTCAGGGAATGTGGGGTGTGGTGTGTGCCTTCCTAACGGAAAGGAGCTAATTGCCCACAGTAAGACCTTAATTTTCCTCCCTTTCCTACTACTGCTAAATGGGTGCTCGCTTTGAGCCCCTCTCTCTTCTGAGATGGGAAACATCGACAGGTCCTTACAGCATCAGACTGTCAGTGCCTCCACCCCTGCAACAAATACAGCTGGATTCCCGCTGCCTATGTTCCATAGACTGGCTGTTCAGGAGGGCAAGAGGGGGTGGGAGAGAGAAGAGGCCAAGCATCATTTTTCAAAGGCTAGATTGAGC
Organism: Megaceryle maxima; assembly: GCA_024605025.1. Taxonomy (NCBI): domain Eukaryota; kingdom Metazoa; phylum Chordata; class Aves; order Coraciiformes; family Cerylidae; genus Megaceryle; species Megaceryle maxima. The sequence continues at coordinate 26,676 of JANHGN010016609.1, forward strand.
ATTGGGCCAAGATGCATCATCTTTAAGTGATGAGTCAGAAATCTGATCCACAGTGTCAGTTTTCACAGAGGGGTGGTTTGAAAAGGGAGGAGAGAAAAGACAAGTGCTTTGCTTAGAAAATTGGTCAAGAACTAGTACTGCCAAGGAGGCTTCTGGAGGAGGAGGTAGGTTCAGCTGATGTTCCCCTTGTGGCTTGTGATTTGGGCTGTCCAGTTGAAGACCCATTAAGGACACCAGCACTTCATAAGTCATTTCTGAAAAGAAAATGTAGGCCAAGGTCTCCTGAACAAGTGTTTTGAGCAGTTGTTGGGTCTGTCGCTAAGTGAGCAGAGCCCTCTCTCTAGTCCAGGTCAGTGCAGAAGGCTTGATTTCACCGGGGATAGGTCCCTGCAAGACCCTGCTTTGACATCAAATGGCATTATGGAGCTAAGCATCCAGACTTCTTCATGTCCAAGGAAACAAATAGGCAGCACACTGGGTGAATTATGTGGTAGAAATTTCTCTTCCTCGGCTCCTCAGCGCAAACAGCCAGCAAAGATGAAGATGTCTGCACTGTGCGGCGTGAGCTCTGTTTATCCATGAGGGGGGCTGCTTGTTGTGCAGGCAGAGTTTCTACTCTCACCTTTCTGCCACTGCAACCTTAGGAGCCATTTCAGTAGCTTGGCATCATTTTTCCGGAGATGCTAAACAGCTTTACAGAGTGGAAGATGGCCATATTCTTGGAGCCTCCTTCTCCCTTTCACTGCTTCTCTCAATCACTCCTTGTGCTTTCCAACATTTTTAGTAGTGTTTGCGTGACAGGAAGAGAAAACACAAGGATGAGAAATTAAATGAGAAATGTATTAATGTATTAATATGACAGAACTAATTACTGTCGCTCCAAGATTCATCTCCTTGCCTGAGTTCCCACACACCAATGGCTTGGTCCCAAGAGTTGCATTACCACAACAGTAAGGCTGAGAAGAGCCTCCCCGGGGGGAACGAAGAGCAAAACACACAGCCTGGGCAGACAGGGGCACAGTGGCATCCTGGCATGGTGGCATCCTGGCACTCAGTCTGGGCATGCACAGAAAGATAAGACAGATCATCACCTCCCTTTCAGCTGCTTATGCTCACTGTGGTAGTTCCCAGTCCAGTGCTCTCTCTGGGACAGAAGCAGTAGTGTGGCAGTGGACAATACAAGTGATCTGGCTGCAAACTGGTGTCTGCACCGCAGGAGTTACTCTCCGTTCATCTAAAGGAGGTGTTGACTCTGAAAGCTGAAGTCTCCTGGGTGTGTCTGACAACAGCTTACGTGGTACTTTCTGTGGCTGGGAGGCCTTGCACTTCTGCTTGCACTTCTACTCCTGTTAACTTGTTATTTAACACCAGTATGGGCAGAATTCTGCAGTCCTGCGAGATGCCAAAACACACTGATGAATCCCCTGGCTTCAGCCCCTAGAAGCAATGAAAAAGCCATTTGTCCTCAATGTGTTCACTGAGAAAAATCTTGGTTCATTTTATTCTTCATCACCTTCAGTGTATCAAGGCCTGGGACTCTATTTAAAATCTATTTGAACAACAGTTCAAAGGTTTCACAATGTCTTGGTGAGGTTTCGTGGGCTGTGTATTCAGTCAGTGACTTCTCTGCATCCCTCAAGATCTTTTGCTCTATTTCTATATCTTTGTATAAAAGGAAGGCAGCGGATCAAGATCGGTTTTCAAACAAGCTCTCTGCATGCTGCAGAGACCTTTGGTCCTGATCCTTCCTCAGCAGGCAGTAGGAAACAAGGACAGTGCAGGCTGTTTGCTGAGTTGGGGGGAGAAATTACTGTTGTGGTGCTTCCAGTTGTTGGATGTCTTTGCATTCACATTTATTAAGTGCAGATGTTTCAAGGTGGGGTCGGTAGGGAAAAGTTTCTGCAGTGAGATGGGGTCAAGCGAGCCTCCTCAGCTCTCCCCTTCCCACAGCCCTGGCTCCCTCTTTGCCATTTGTGAGTTTTGCTGCTCTAGATTTGTCAGGTTGCTCTCTCTGGCAGTGAAGGACAATGCTGTTGCGTGCGGAGGTGCCAGAAGGGCAGAGCAAAAGACAGTGTGGAAGGTGGAAGAAAAGGGGAAAAAAAAAGAGATCGAAAGTGTAAGTCAGGTGCATTTGTGCATGTTTTGGAGCCTGACACTCTCCTTCCCCTTCCTCCTGGGAAGGCAGAGCTGAGAGACGGAGTGGGAGCTTCGCAGCCAGCTCTTTGCTGGCTGCCCTTGACACGCAAGAGGGAAATCACCATGCTGGCAGGGACCCCAAGGCAAGCAGTCCCAGCACAGCTTGCCTCCCCTGCACGCCATCCCCCAGGAGAAGGCATGGATGCTGCCAGCAGACCCTGGCACCACAGCTGAGCTGAGCAGCTCCAAAGAGAGCCCTGGGCTTTCCTTGGTGCAATACAGCTCTGCTGTGCACTGCAGCTCAGGACCCTGCTGCTGGAAGACCAGCCTTGGCTCACAGAAAGAGCTGGAGGGGAGATGGAGCTTTGCTTCTGTACCAAGAATCAGTGCTAAGCTGCAACACACGTTGGACTTAGCAAACAGGAGCCCAGCACCTCCTCCTTTGGCATTAGGATCTCCTGGCTCTGTGGATGCTGACATTACCCAGCAGCTCCTTCACTGCCTACATCTGTTTGCAGGAGACAGTGGCCTGATGACAACAGGACAATTTAAAATGCCTGTGTCTCACTCTCCCCTCCTTCACCAGGCTGGGAAGCAGGAGGGCAGAGCAGGCTGTGGGAGCAGGACCCTAGAACCTGTGCTGATAACAGTGTTGGCCAGCTCCTCCCACATCTTCCAAATCACCCCCTTGCTTGGTTGAGGGGTGAGTGGAGAGGGTCCTCTCTGCATGTGGTCTGCACCAGGGCGTGGGTCCTGTGGGGCAGGAGAGACCCACCAGGCACCCCAGGGGCTTTACCACCAGGGCAGCTGGTAGAGATGAAGGTGCTGTGCCTCCCACTGTGCTCCAGCCCAAGGCAGCTTCTGCAAATGAGGTCAGGCTGAGAAGCACTGGCCCTGCTTTCCTCCTGCTCTGCCCAGCTGCTCCATGCTGAACCGTCTCTCCGGGAAGGCTTCTCATTTATGGGCTGGGTTTCTCTTTTGGCTGCTTTCTTTACAGGGGAATAAATGACACAATCAGGCGGCCTGATCTTATGGGTTAGGGGAGAGGAGAGGATTGATCCAGATCTTCATTGCTGCTGCAATCAGCTTAGGCATTGGATCAGGGTCTGGAGACATCAGCCTTGGTAGGGAGACTGAGCCCCTGCTCTGCCTGCAGGGACAGGGGTTTTGTGGGAGCACAACCACCCCCAGTGCCATGCTACCGCTGTAGGCAGATCACTTTCCCAGTCTTCCAGCCCTCTCCTTTGTCCCCACTGCAGTTCCCTGCTTTTCAAGGCCAACCACTGTGGACAGGCACGAGCCAGCCTGTCCCTTCCTTCCCTCCTGTTCCCCATGCACTTGTGCGGGCTTGCTCATTGTCCCACTTTTCTGGGTGACACCTCTTCCCATGGAGCTCCTGGCGCTTTGCCTCTCCCCATTTCTCACATCGAGTGCTCCTGTTTGCTCAGTGGTGCCACGGTTGGAGGGCTGAAGCAGAGGGAGAGGTCATGCTGCCTCCCCCCTGATCCTGTCAGCACCCGAGTGTACACGGGTGATGAGCTGCTGTGGTAGCCATAGCCAAACGTGGGATGGAGAAGGCGGGTAGGGGGTGAGCGTGGGAGAAAAGGGCCTGCGTACGAAATATTCCAAGTGGGGAAAATTGGCATGTCTGCTAATGCTGTAAAGAAGGAGGCAGCCTTTTCTCAGGCCCTGGGGCAGATAGGTAGGCAATAAAGGAGAAAAAACCACTAGAAGTGAGATCCGCCAGGCTGACGGCCCAAGCAAGCTGAAACCTGCCTGGTAAGGAGACTTGTTCCAGAGTGGAAAGGGGCAGATTCCCAGTCAGGACTGGCTCTGTGCAGTCCATTTCTCATGGTAATGGAACCCAAGGTTTCCAGAAAAAGCTGGGCTTTCACTGTCTGGAGGGGAACTCTGCCCCTAACCCTTAACCTTAACCTCAGGCTGGTCCAAGCTTGAGGGAGCCTGTGAACTCATTTTATGCCCAGTCCGAAATGCAAGGCCAACCCAACAATTTCTCTCTGCAAGTCACAACTCACAGGGCTTATCTGGGTCCCATCTGAAGCCACGCTAGGGCTAATTTACAATGACAGTATAAAAGCAAGCTAATTCCAGCACCATGCCAGGACCTTTCACTTTTGCTCAACCATGGAAAGCCCACCAGAATAGGAATGAGAGGAAACCTTTTTAGTGGATTCTGCTGTGACAGCTGGATTTTTCCTCTACAGAGGACTCATGAAGTCCCAAATATCACCCCACTACTGGCTCCACTGATCCTTTCCCTGTTTGATATGCAATATTTGCAACTGTCCTCAGTTCTCGCACCAGTGCAGCTGCATTTAGCATGCCCACCCTTGCTGAGGCTGGAGGAGGGGACGGTGATGTTTTTTCTGCACTAAACCATCCCTTGTCATTCAGGCTGGAAGCCAGAGTACATTCTTCGACAAGCCAGCACAGACCCCTCTCTGGGCATGCACACCTCTCCCTGCTTTGCACATCCCTGTGTTTACGATGGCCTGATAGGTCCCCAGTGATGGAGACTGATTCTGTGGCCCTTCTGCTTTCCCGCTGACGTTTCTAACTAAAGTTGAATTTCTGGGGCAAGTCGGAGCAGGCAGCCCAGTTTCTGGTTGGACAGGCTTTGTTTGTGCTCTGGGAGAAATGGAGAGGTTGGATGCAGGCCTCAGCTGGGATGGGAGTTGCACGGTTGTGGCCTGGGAAGAGAGAGAGGACATGTTGCAACTTGCTGCCCGTTGATCCCCCTCTCCCTGGTTCCCTCTCAGGGTTTTGAACTTTGGAAATGACTCCCTGCAAAAAGAGGTGTGAAATGGCACCAGTGGGAAGCAAAGAAGGAAGAAAGGGAACAGCAGAAGCAGGTGATTCTGTCTTACGGGGGTAGACTTGCTGGAGAGTGAGCGATGAGCGCCTGTTGAGGCTGTACAGTTTGGAGGTGTAGGGAAGACCAGACATTCCCCGTGAGCTAATGCTCCAGGCTCTGGAATTAAATGGCCTGTAGTCTCTTGTCCTCCCAGGGGATGCTACCCCAGTGGCATACCACTCTGGTAGCTCAGGCAGGGCCACGTGAATCCAGGAAGGTCCTCTGAGTCCCCAGGGCCCCCCCAGAGCTGGATGTCTGCCTTTGGCATCCAGGCTCCAGTGGTGGAAGCCAGCCTCCCCCTTGCCTTCTTGCTGCACCTGCTGCGAGCTCTCTGCAGCTTGGAGCTGGACATCTGATGGATAGATTGCAAGAAAGGCAGAGGAGCATCGTGGGGTGCCTTGACCATGTGGCCGAGGGACCTGGTTTCCCTCTGTCACGTGAATCAGCCGTGAGACCGGGGAATGCTCACATGTGATGAGGAGGAATCGCATGGTTTCTCTTTCCCAGTTCCCTCTCTTCTGTTCAGCTCTTTCTCCATTTTAAATGTTGTGGGGTTTTTTTCCCAACCCTTTCTCCTTCCATCCCTCTCCTCTCTCTGCTATCCTTTTGTCTTTCTCTGTTCCAAGCCCCTTCCTACGTGTCTGCAGAATGCCTCTGCCCAGACACAACAGACGCTGAAGGGCAGGACTGGAACTACTCTAGATGCAATCACCATTTTGCTCAAGGATCATTAATTACCTTGATGATTAAATACAATTAAAGATCCGTAAGACCTTTCTGATACCAGAGCCTTTAGCAAGGGCAGCTTTTAGGAACCTTCACCAACAGGAAAACAAAAGGAAGAGATGGGCCAGTAAATCAGGGAATCCCAATTAAAATCCATGCTTAGCTCATTAACCTAATTACACATTGTGTCGCGCTAGCCTCAGCTCCGCTGAGGGGGAAGAGGCAGCGGTGGGGGCAGGCTAGTTACCCGTGTGCTAGCCCTACTAGGTTGTTTATGTTAGATCTCTGTTGTCTCTTTGGCTGAGAAAATGGCCTTTGTGAGGCATTTCTAGCCGGGCTGGGGAAGTTGAGAAACGTTCGTGCCAAGCCCTGAAAGGCGGCGTGTGTGCATGTAATACAGCCTGTATTTCCTCTTCCCTGAAATGTACTTTCTACACACACCCTCCTCTATACCTGCTTGCCAGATGGCACCTCCAGTGCTGGGCAGGAACCTTCCCGCACCTAGTTCACCCTCATCCCTTACCCTTGGAGAGGCATTGGCAGAGCTGGTGGAAGAAGAGCACCTGAATGGGATAATAATGGAGATGAGGAGGAGAAGGGGTGTCTGAGAAAGAGGAAAAGTGGGGGGGTTGGTGCTGAGCATGGAGAATCCTTCAGCAGAGGCAGGCTCCCTTGCTGTGGAGCCGAGGCTGAAGCATGCCAGGCCTACATGGCTTGCGCCGTGCTCTGCAGGAAGCTGCCTGCTCTAGCATCTGCTGTTGCACCAGGCATCCCTGTCCTTTCTTTCCTTCTCCTTTCTCACTACAGAGACACCAGGCTCTTAACCTGTCCAGAAGTCTGGGTTAAGATCCTGCTCCCAAAGCCCAGCACAGCCGGGCAGGCAGAAGTCTGTGTCCCGCAGGAGCTCATGCCAGTTACTGGGGAGGGAGGAATGGTGCATGTCTGTCCCACTGGGAAAGGGAAGAGAACAGGAACATTTGCAGGCCCTGTCTCTGCTGAGTCCAGGTGACTCATGGATTTGTGGCTTTTCCACTCGAAAGTCTGAGGGCTGGATCCTGCGGTGTGCAGCTGTGTTCAGCGTGCTTCGCTGCCTACGTGTCTGTGTTCAAAGGGACAAGGAGGAGGCGGCAGGCCCCAGCATGTCCCACCCATACCCAGGCAAATTTGGAAAAGCAAGTCAGAGCTCGAAGAGGTCAGGGTGCGGCTTCCCACATGGCAGGACAAGGGAAGTGGGAGCATTCTGGAGACCCTGAGTCCCATGGGACCAAGCTGTGACTTTCCTAATGCCTGCAAACACGGAGAGAGAAGGGAAGGAGGCAGGGAGCGAGGAAGGCACACTCCCCTCATCAGAGCAGCCTCGTGTGGGGTCTATGCAGCAGAGCCATTGCCGGCTGGGAGGGGGCAGGTTTCCCCTGGGGAACATCACTGCAGATCGGCAGGGCTTGGAGTGCCCTGCAGAGTCCTTGGGAAGGAGGCAGGGGAAGAGCTGAGAGGGGAAGTGGACACGTGCAGAAGTTTTGATAGAAGCACAGCACAGCTTGCTGAGCAATATGCCATAGATGGGGAACGCTGCCATAGCCTCAGGTGGCTTCACACAGTGGCCAGGGTGACCCAGCTGGCAGGCAAATGGCCATCCCTGCATTGGGAAGAGCTGCTGTTCAGCGCTGGCTCTCATCTTAGTCTCTTGGGAAAGATCTGTTCTTTCCCTTCCCTCTGCCCACATGTAATCACACCCAAGCACCATTTTCTTTCACACGACTGTGCTGCGGGCATGTGAGGAAGATGGCAGGGATATGAGGGGACCAGAAGCCATGAGGAACTACAGGGAGTAGGGTAGGGCCAGGTAGGTTGGGGACAGATGGGCTCAGATAGGCAGATGGAGCCCAGAGGTGCAAGCAACCTGCTGAGCGGGTGAGATGGGATCATGACAGAGCAAGTCCCCTTGCACAGCAGTCCAGCATTCCCCTTTAGTGCTGGGATGAGCCATGGTGAGGGTGTTTGGCCTGGCACCAGTTTACCTGAGGACAGCATGCATGAGAACAGCAAATCAGAAACTTCCACAGCGGGTGCCAACCTGAACTGAGACTGCAGAGCAGCCAGGAGGCATAAAGGTGATCAGAATCCTTTGAACTTCCAGAAAACAACAAATAGGAAACAAGTTGGGAAGTTCAGGATGTGGCTTCTGGGTTTTGTTTCTGTTGATGTTTTTTTGGTTTTGTTTTTTTTCTGATTAATTTGTCCTTACTCTGGAAAGAAATAATTCCCACTCTCTTAAGCTGTATATCAGTTCTGTGGGGTTACTGTGCTAAACCCTAAACCCACTGGCTCTGGCCCAGCAATGGCTGTTTCTGGGGATGACACATCTTGGAAGACACAGTGATCTCCTGAAGTGGGATCTGCCTCTCTGCAACGATATGAATGGAAAAGCAACAACTTCAAACCCTGTTGAAGTCACGGTTCCAGGCACTGTGCAGGGCGCGTTGTAATCAGGATGGGGGGTTTGCAGTTGTACTGCTCTGGGATCACAGGCACTGCCCCAAACCAAACAATGGACTCTAGGGTGCAGGGACAAGTTATCCCCATCGCCATAAAGCTGTGGGCCAGCTCTCACAGAAGAATTTAATCTAGCAGAAGATCAGCAGGCAGCCTTCCTGAGACATCCCAGCCCCACTGGGACAGCAGGGCTTGCATTACACATTGACCATTCTCTGGCTGGTGCTCTGCTTCCAGGTAATTAAAATGGCTTAACCCTGCAGCCCAAACAGCTGCCTGCAGATAGCTTGTCTTTGTGCCCAAGGGACCCTTACCTCACTGTCTGCTCCAGAGAACCCCTTAAATGCAAGGCATGTTTGGAGGATACAGGGATTTCATTACGCAAGGAGAGAAGGAAAGCAGAAACTCAAACACCTTTTTCTGGGATCAAGGCAACGGAAAGAAAGAGGCCATGAGAGAAGAGTAGAGGAAAAAAAAAAAGGATCCTAAGGATGTGAAAAAGCAGAGGATTTGTAGGTCTTACAATGGGAGAATCTGGAGTCTGTTTCTCAGTTGTGCCAGGTACAGCTGGAGTATTCCCAGAGCAAGCAGCACAATTACTTTAGATTCACACTATGCCAGTGAGCTGTCAGGCCTGAGGTCTCAGACTCCCAAAGGGTTCTGTGCAGACTTGCATATAAGCTGCTACCCTTTCCTAAGGGATATGGGAGAGGAAAGGCTGCATTCACTTTTCTGAGGACAGCTGTAAACTTCCTTTTCCTCTTGGGCTTCCTGTTGCTTCTCTGTCTGAGTCCTTCGCCTTGAGGAGATCCAGAGCAAAAAATCCCAGTCCCTTTCTTAGTGCTTGTTGAGCTCGTATAGCCCACAGGGTTGAAAATTGCCTTGAGTGTAAGATAGGGCTGTCCTTTTAGGTTGCCTTCAGCCTTGCAAAGAGGCAGTTATTTTCCATTTTGGGGGTGTTATTTCTTTCTGATGGGATCTCTCCCAAGGAAGGCATGTCTCTGCCCTAAATGAAGTCTCTTCATTTCCCTTTGGGGTGCATTGTTCTTATCTTGTGCTCTGTTTCCTCCATTGCACTGCCCGTGTGTTTTGCTGGGTCTGGGCACAGGGTGACTTCAGATGCAGAGCCCTTCACCTTTGCATTCTTACATGGGTGATTCCAGTGTGGATTTATCTACTCTTTGTACTGTTGATCTGTCGAGAGTTCAAGTCCAAAGACCTTTTCCCTATGACTGTCATAGATTTGTTGCTGTGACAGCATCAGAAACAGGAGATTCTGAAGTCTGGTGCCTTTCCAGAACTAGGAAGAAACTTAGTTTTTGGTTTAATTAATGATTCTTTTGTTTCATCCAACCTGTGGGTACACTGGCAAGGCACCAGTCTGTCTTGCAGCAGTATTCCCCTTGCTTAGATAAACCAGGCTATTTAGCACAAGTAAGAGTCCTTTACCAGAATGGTTATAACATTTTCTAGTTCTGAGCTTACTTTCAGTGATCAAATTGATCTGTATCTGCACAGCACTGTGCTGTGCCAGGAGGACATGTCCTGCTCTGCTCTGTGTTCACACGTGGTGACAGCATGCCTTAAAACCAGTGGTTCTTTCTGCCCACCTCTGCCTCCTCTCAGAGTTTCTACAGACAAACCTTTGTTGCCAGACACAGCCCCTGAGACCTCTACCCTTAGCTGAAGTTTGACCCTTTGAACTCTCTAACCCCCACACTAATAGGAGTTAATGACATTTATCTACATACTTATCTTTCTTTTCCACTGCCTACTCCATTACTCCTCAAACTGAAGTATCTGGACACCATCCTGCCAGTAATGGTTTGTGGCATCCAGGTGACATGAACTCTTTTTCTGTGATGGGAGAATGACTGTTTAAACGAATCAAGAAGCTTCCTTTAATCTCTTTTCCTCATTTTCTCTTTTTCTTTCTTTCTTTTTTTTTTTTTTTTGGTATTCATGTAATACCCATGTGGTTATTTCTGGAACTCTTTCTCCACTACTATTCTGGTCATTTTTAACAAAATTAGAGATGGGACTCTTTGTCCTCTTTTCTCTTGCTGTTAGCTATTTATATCCTTCCATCCATCTTCTTAGGTAGTCAAGCATCCAGCTGTGTTATATCTGTCACCTTGGTACCTAAGCAACAAGTAAAGATGTTTCTTAACAGCTGTTAGATCAAGCAATGGCTGCTCTAGAGCAGGGGTGGCAAACAAGTGACACTTGAGCTGCAGTGCAGCTTTTGAGCAATTCCAGCCCAGCTGCCCAGAGGTGGTGAAGCACCATGGGGAGTCCTGGCCAGGCTTGGCTTGTCCTTCTGTGGAGCATCAGGGCCCCAGGGGAGGTGCTCTTATCTCCTAGGGCTTCATTCCACACAGCTCCTCCTTCCCTTGCTCCTTCACTTGTGTGATGGTCTTCAGCTGTTCTGGGACCTGGCACCATAGGTCGAGGAAGTCCATCACATCTGACCTACAAGTCTCCCTGCTTCTGCCTCCAGTGTTTTTGCTCCAGAGCCATTTCCCCCATCCTCAGGCACTTCCCTGGTAGGGGACAGGGCTGTTTCTGCAGGAGCGCTGGCTGCGCGGGGTGGTGGTGCTGCTGGGGAGCATCCGTCCTCGCTCCAGCCCTCGGGGAACGCGGTGGAGCCGACTTGCTGGGGTGTGAAGCAGCGGGGTGCTGCGTGAGGAGGGTCGGGGTGTGGGGATGCTGTTGGGGCTCTGGCTGACACTGGGGCACGGCTGTGTGGGATTGAGCACTTGGCGAGCGAGAGGGGCTCTGCAGCGCATCGACCAGCAGCTGCTGCGTGCGCTAGCCAAGCACTTGGCCTCCTGGCTATGCAGCCAGGTGCTGAGAGATCTTGCCCGGTTGTTTTTAGCTTTCCGAGGGAAAAATATCAAAGTTCTGCTGGAAACCTGAAGGACCCTTTCTTTTCCTCATTTTTCCTCCCACCAGGGGAGCCGGCTGACATTTTTGGGGTAAGGTTTGTCTTTAAAAATGTACAACATTCTGCAGGAACCGTGTCCATATTGTCGTGTCTGCTGAAAAATGTAATAGTCTGGTTTGTGTTCTCTCCTTTTATTCCCCCATATCTGAAAAGAACACGAGTTCTCTTAAATAGCCTCCCATGTAGTTGTTAGCAAGTGGGAAGATACAAACAGCAGACGGAGGAGGAGGTGGGCACAGCAGGCAGGTGGAGGGTGGGAGCAAATCCGTCTGTCGGGAAGGAGGAAGAGACAGGGAGTCCAAAGGGACAGGTGCTGGAGCTGTCTCATCCTGGGCTACATCACACGGCTGTTGGCCCAGGGCCCCAGAGAACTTCTAACCTGGGGACTGGGTGGGATGAGACTTTTACAAATTAATCCAGACAGACTGGAGCTCAGAGTGGGCCGTGGTAAGTGAAGGTGGGGAGATTCACAGGCAGGCGGGAGGTGCTTTCTCTTTGGATACGAGAGCTGCTGGAAAGGTCAGCTGTGGAGATGACTAAAATGCAGAATGGGCTTGCGAGTGGGGATGTTGGGAGTTTCAAAATGAGTCCTCCTTCAGCTCTGAAACAAACTGGCATTTGAAAATTTCCACGGCAATGAAATTTCAAAAGAAAACTTTGGCCTGGCTTAATCCAGAACGTCCCATTGCACTACAACCAAAGCATTTCATTCTGGTTGCAGTTCTAGTCAGTGTTTTACTCTATACCATTTAAAAGAAGAAAGAATCCAGATGGAGAAGTAGTTCTACAATAAATTGAATAAGTCTTAAAATGAGAAAACACCCCTCCTTTTTTTTTATATAAATGGGAAAAATCTAAAACCACCAAAAAAACCCACAAAAAAACAAAAACCAAAAAACATTCAGTTGCAAGGTTAGCACAGACCATTTCAACCTATCTAAAGGCTTTTTATTTTTTTAATTGGATTTTGTCAAAATCAGCACGTTCCAGTGGATAGTTTTGGCTTGAACTAAATGGCACTTTCCATAAGAAAAACATGCCGTATTGGAAAATTTTCCACTAGCTCTAGTTTTGTTTTCACATGCTTGCCATTTTTGTGGCTACTTCATCAGTCCCCAGTTAGCTAGGATGAAGCACAGAGAAGTCCCGAGAGACCAGTTGACCTCCTGGTCTTTGAAAACCAGAATGACTCACTGATGCTCTCTTCAGTGGCACAGAGGGAAATACTTCTGCCCCGCTGAGCAGGCTGCTGTTCTCGACGCCAGACTTTTGAACATGGCTTATTACTACGCAAGAAGAAAACAGAGGGCCCAGTGCTGATGGAGTTTCAGCAGAAGTCAATGAAACATCAGTTAAGGCCAACTGAGTTATTTAACCCTCTGTTTCTGGGACTAGTTTCTCTAACATGAGGCTGGAAATGAGATGTTGACTCTCAGCTTCCTCCACCCCTGCCTGCAGAAAGAGCAAGCCTTGCTCCCACTGAGAGGTGTCCAAAGGGAAATGGGATGTGGTCTCTATATTGCAAACTTCTCCCTGCAGCAAAATCATCTTTCTGCTGAAGTCCCTTTGAACTCCCGCTCCTCCTGACTTGCCCTCTGCTCTAGGCTAAATAGTATCTGTCTTCTAAATGCTATCAGCCCTTGCTGATACCAGCTAAATGGTAACAGTCCTTGCTGACTGCCCTCACCGTTCTGGGCAAGTAAGAGTGGATATGACCATGTTGGTGTCCCTCATCATCCCCAGAAAAGCAGAGCCACTGCCCTGTCTATCCCAGAGCTGTGTACCAGGCAGGACAAGGCAGGGAGCATGACCCCCCGTGGGAGGCCTCCCCACCAGTCTCTGACCCTCACACATTGCCTTCCTCCCCCCCCTCCCCGCTTCAGATGCATATGACTGGGGCCAGCATAGGCTGCCTTTAATGGGTGGTCTTGCCACTTGTTTACAGTCCTGAGTCTTACCAGCTCAGCAGGCTCCTCTAAGCCCCCACCTGTGCCAGTGCTTTGAAGCTCAGCAATTATTCCCGAGACAGCCTGGATGGAGGCTGTGACCTTAATAGATATGGGTGCTGCACCTCCATCCAGCATGGAGTGGATCTCCCTGGCCCAGCCCCACCAGCTGCTGTGAGGACTGGAGTCAAAGGGATTCCCAAGCACACAAATCTGCCCTGTTCAGGTCTTTCTCTGGGAGGATCACAGCAGCTACTGGTCTGGCAAGTGAGAGAGATGAGGCGAACTAGGAGTGTATATCAACTCCTCAGAGCAGTGAGGAGTGGAAATGTGGAGCAGCCTTTTCTCAGAGGTTGAATGGGACACTCATTCACCATCAGCCTCAATGTCTCTCATAATTTCTGGCATGTCCTTAACATAAAATGTCATAGGTTTGGTTGCTGTCAGTTTGCTTGTTGAGAAAGAAACAAGCCACGTTTTGGGAACTTTTAGTCTAGCTGTTGATATGGATAATGGGTAATGTTTTGTTTTACTTTCAGGCTGTCAGTAGAATATGTTCTCCAGTTCATCTACCCATGCCTCAGTTTCCTCAGCCTCCTCAGCCATAAAAATGACGGTGACCTTTTCTATTTGCATGAGTAGTGGGTGGGGCTGTGAGGCCTTACCACAAATGCCTCCATACCTGCCTCCTTAGGTGAGAATTGACACTATAATATGCAGATACCTACATCTAAACCAAGCCATTCAAGTGAGATTGCCGGTGATTGCCCAGGTGGCCTTGGGCACATCTCTTTGTCATTCAGCACCTCTGATTTCCCCATCCCTGAAAGCAGGGGTAATAATACTTTCCTGCCTCTCTGGGTGTTGGAGGATTAATTAGTTACTGTTTGAAAAGCCTTCTGAAGATGCAAAGCATTCCATAAATATGCAGATGTATCCCTACAGATGGGGCCCAGGTCAGACTGAAGCATGGTGTCTGTCTGTGGAGATCATAAACTTGGCAAGACACGAAATCTCTACATTTAGTTCCCTCCACAGGGACTTAATGATAAGAAAGCTGAACAGCAGCAGGCTGGAAATCAGGCAGGGCACTGAGTTTTGGGTTATATGTCCACAATGTTCTGTACAGCTTGTTGTCCATGGGCAGGAATCCTGAAGCAACCCAAAGACAAACTTGTGAGGTCTGAGTCTCTTTCATTTTCCTGCAGAAGTATCTCTAAGGCCAGATAAACCACATTACAAGAGCAATCACAGAGTCAGCAAGCAAAGGGTGTCTGTCCATTGCATCTCTTGGGTGTCATGTTTACATTCATGTTGTCTTCGAAGATTTTTCCTCCTTGTCAGCAATTATGGGTCATGAGCCACCAGAACATGTATCACATGTTTCTGGTCACAAAAAAAAAAAAAAGTTGTTTATATGTTCAGAGAAGTTGTAGTAGAACAGAGCATGGCATTCCCACTTGTGATAGTAGAAAACATTTCTTTTTAACTTAAGAAGACAGTCAAATATCAGCAATACATTATATACTGAAGGGACAATGGGAGGAAGGATAAGAGGAAAGCAAGACCGCAGTCAGAAAGCTGGGACTGGCTAGCATGCATCTAAAGTATAGGGAAGTAAGAGTTTTGATGTTCCTCCAAAAAAATTGCAGGCCTGGCTGATAGCAGCATGGTTTGGCAGGCGAGTGTTTTTCACCATGTCTTGGACAGAAGGCCAGAGAGCCTGGATCCTTTGGTAGTTTCCCTTGACCTGGCATCTACCCCTCTGATAAAAGAGACTTGATTTGAGAGAGGACAGAGAGAATCAGGGGGTGGTGAGGCTGGTGGGAGCAGTCAAATTAAGGCTTCCAGCTATTAACCCTGGCGCTGAAGTCACGCCTGAGTCAGCAGAGTTTCGGCTTTGTCGCGTTCCCATTGTGGAGGCGAGTGAGTCATCACCCGGCGAACCCTGAGAGCTCCCAGGTTTCCTGCTCCAGCTCTGAGCTGTCAGCCCAGAGAGGGGAAAAAAGGATCTGGCGTTCTCTTCTTGCCATCAAGTTTATTTTTGCTTTTACTGAATCTCTTCAGTCTCAAGTTCCTTCGTTTCGGAAATGAGACTCTCTCTGGGTTACTATCTTGATCCCCTCTTCACAACTCTTCATTAAATCCCTCCTCCTTAGCACCTGGAGAGCTCTAACAGTGAGAATATTTAGCCCTGGACCGGGGCTCCTTGAACACCACCCAAGGCAACGCGGAAGTACGAGAAAGAGGCAGGGCAGAGAAAATACTCATGTACATATGGGGACTCAGCCCATCAAGATAAGGTCTCAGGACAGTCTCAGCTTAATTAGATTTCCCCTCCTCAATGCTTTAGTTTCTTTCCCCTCCTCCACACTTGATTTTCCAGCTGTACTGTTCTTTTCTGCCCTTGCTTCCCCACCCAACCACCAAATAAGCATTGGCTCTGAATGTGGTCCCCCTTCTCAGTCTTCCCTCTTGTTTCACAGGTAAACGAGAAGACCCTGGCTTTTTCCTTGCTGGTGGACAATGAGATGACTCTTGAGAGAAGGGTCTTTGGTTTTTTCCTTCTTTGTCCACCCTTGTCTGTGCCTGGCCAGCTGCCTGCTTTTCCTACTGTAGAATTACAGTCCTGGACACATATACTGGTGCCCCTCCAGAGGAACTAGTGGCTAGGGATGAGAAGAGGCAAGTGAGTGGCCTGGGCTCTGATGATGATCTTGGAGAAACACAAGAGGGGTGGGAAAATTTGTAAGGCTAAAATGGAGAGAGAGCAAGTCAAAGAAAAAGGCATTGCAGACCAGGTTGAGAGGCCATCCTCTCCCAGCTTTTGGAGACAGGTAGTGGGGGCAGAAGGAAGATGTGACTTAGCTATGACAAGTTGCACAAGGCCACAGGGAAGAGAAGATGAGAACCTTCTGAACCCAGGAACTGGACAGGTATGAGTAACCGTACACAGTGGGTAAAGAGCTGAGGAAGGAGCTGGAATAAAGTCCAGTCCAAAAGGCCTGGAGGGACAGGCTGCATGGATGGGAAAGTGGGCCAAGCACTGAGCACTGGTGCATGTCAGGTAGAACCAAGGGGCAGTCTGGTTTGCTGCTCAGGTGTGTGGGAACTGGCGGCTCTTGCTGAAGGATTAGCTGACGTGCTTATGGGGCGGGGCGGGCAACAGGAGCTGGCTCCTCCGTGGTGACTGAGGAGCCTTTGTGCTTTGTTGCTGAGCATGGGGTTTCACAGCTTTATTGCAGGAAGGCCTTTCCCACTGCTGTGTCAGCTCTTTCAGCCAGAAGCCCTGCTCTGCCAGCCTTCCCACTTTTGCCATGGGGCACGTTCCCCTCCCCTTGACTTGGGGGGTGAAGCAAAGCACCTGCGTGAAAGCCAGGCAAGGTACAGCAAAGGGTGAAAGCCAGGAGCAAAGGCAGGCATGGTTCTTCCCTTCCCACTCCTCTTCTTGTAGAGAAATAGAAGGTTGGTCTCAGCTGAGGCTGTTTGCAAGGCTGAAGCACAGACAACAAGAACTAGTGGTTTAGTCTGGTGTTCACCGCTGCTTTTCATTGTTTGTTTGATCTGTGGATGGTCTCATCCTGCCATCTGCTTTTCTTTCATCTGTTTCTGTGAAGAACACCTAGGACAAACATGGCCTTGGTATTTCTTGTTCAGGGCCTTTGTGTGAATCCCAGCAGTGTCTGAATGAATAGACTTTGCAAACCTTAACAGAGAACAAGTGGAGCATCAATGGATCAGGCCCTTTGGGAAGGATCTTTCATTCAAGTGGATCCTGAGGCTGCTTTGTGCTCTGTTTATCCAAAGTGCAGAGTCCAAAGACGTAGTGCAGAGGCAGGAGAAGGCAACTCTGCTTTATCCCAAAGGCATCTCTACTGTCCCATCCCAGCAGACAGCCAGTGAAGGGCTGACCAGAGACCTCACTCGATACAAGCCATTGAGTGGTCCTCAGATAATAATATCTCTGGTGTTGCTACTATGTACTGGTTCTGGATATGAACCAGTGACCTAGAGTAAAAGGCCCTGTGTTCCCATTTGCAAGCCAAAGCCAAGCCAGTTCTTTCTTTTTTGAGAGGGATTTGGATGAGAGCCAGATGGGCCATTGTATGCACTGCCATTTCCCGTCAGCTCCCATAAAGCTCCCAGCTCTCAGCTGGGGGAAGGGATGCCTGGGCTTGCAGTTTCTCTTGGTGTGCCCCTGCCCGACCACAGCGTTATCTCAGGCCTTTCACTTTCATGTGCAGTCACTAGCACCTGTAATCTTGGTACATCTTTTACTCCCTCATCTGCTTTCTAAGGCCCCCTCCCCTTGTGTTGGAAACTCAGTCTTCCTCTTCTAAACCCTTTGGTGTCCAAGCTCCACACTTAGGTGGGGCAGAACTAAATCAGTGCATGACAGAGACCTCCAGTGAAAGCTGCTGCTGCAGGAAGTGCATACTGGTGAGTCACTGAAGACCACTCCTTCCTTGCAGTGGCCTGCAAGCCATTGACTAAGCAGGGTGAGGCAGGGGCTGTGCTCTTTTGGAAAAGGAGCATGAGCACTGATTTGAGTGCCTGGCAATCAATACAAAGTCTCTCTGACAAGAGGAAAGCTATTAACCCCAACAGCTTGGCCAAGTGCCTGTTCAAACCACCTTCTTGCCACCTGAAATCCCCCTGCTGGGATTTAGGATCTTCTTTCCCAATTCCCACCCTGCCTAACACACCTGTATCGTTCCTTTGGGCTGTTGGAGGCTGGTTGTGTTCTGCCCTACAAGGGTTTAATTTCAAACCTGGATTTCCACTTAAAAATAGGGAAGGCCTGAAAGATGAATTCAGAAATACCAGGAGAAAATTTTGTCATGGAAAGTTGCTCTTTGAAGTGTCTGTGAGGCACAGGGGACCATGTACTGTAGTTAAGGTGCAGTGCAATGAGCTGTCTCAAAATCAGCTGCTTTGTGTAGGGTCTTTTATAGGTTGAAGTGTGATGTATTGTTTTGTCCTTATGTAAGGTCCTGCTGTGACCCTTCAGTTTAGTTCTAAGTGAGGTAAAGCCTAATAGGACTGATTCCTCTGACATTTGCATCAACCATGGTATTGCCACACCAAAGGGTGGCTCATCACACTTCTGCCAAGGGCTGTTTCAATGCCCGTGGGGTGAGATGAGTATCAGGGAACAGGAGGGAGAGAAATTGGTGAGAGGCTCAGCAGAGGCAAGGTTGTGTAAAGTGGTGTGGAGTTCACATGGTTATTAACAAAGCGGCATTGATTGGAGGCTCGCTGTTGTGACAGAGCTCACTAGTGCCTGGAGATCATTTCCAAAGCTTTCTATATGGGGGAGCAAGAACCAGATTTGCAAGTGTGGGAGCCTCAATGTAACAGCACCTCCCAGGCTTTTAGGAGAAAGGTTTTTCAGGATCAAGAGCTACCAGCTGCCACTTACTCTGCTCCCTCTCCAGCACTCCTCACACCCAGGGAGTCCAGGCCTTCCTTGCCTGTGCCTCGGGGAACCATGGCTTCTGCGCAGTGCCCCCAAGGCCTTGCATGACCTAGTAAATATCTAGCTTTGGGATCGTGGGGAAAAGCATCAACGCAAACCACTTCAGAGACCAAGGTGGAGAAGTAGGATCTCAGAGGTCTCCACTAATGAGGTCTTGGCACTAACATGTCTTTGGCACTCAGCTGGGCCTTCTTTACCACTTTCGGTCCTTAACAAAAAAATAACACTGAAATTCTAATAAGTAAAGCACAACTCAGCAAGCTTCAGCCTATACAGCTCATCCTTCTGCGTGTGCTGGCTGCCCCTGGGAGGTGTCAGGGTGGATTGGTGGGCACTGGGAGATCTGGCATAGGAGCTGCGAATGGCAGGATGTCTCCCAAGTCTTTACTCTGCCGTACCGACCACACACATCATTCAGCATAGAAAAAAAAAAAAAGCACTGCTCATGCACACACACATCCTGCTTAATATGTGCAAGCCTCTCCAGGGGCTGATTAGTGATTTTATTTTCTCCTCCTCTCCCAGCTTTGCACGCTCATTGCCATCAATTATCTATGCATTTGCCGCGATGAATTATTGAGTGTGTAACGGGGCGAGGGAAGACCCACCAGCCCAGCTCAGTCACCTTGCAAACAAAGGCTCCCCAGAGCAGTTAGTTTGCCCTCTGGTTTCTGATTTAGGATGGGGAGCATGGGAAGCTGATCCAGCAGCTTTCAAAACCCCTTTGCTCCATCTGTTCCCCTTCCTCATCATTGCTGTCAAGGTGTGGGTGTCATTGCTGTGGGACAGAGCAGAGGAACGGGTGAATTATTTCCCTCATGAGAGGCTTGGAAGAGCAGAATGTAAAGAGTCTACTCATTGCCAAAGAGCCATGAGTTATTCAGTCACCTGGAAAGGAAACACGGTTTCCGCACAGTGTTTGGGGTTTTTGGGGGTATTTTTTGTTTGTTTTGTTTTGTTATTTCTGCTGCTGATTTTTTTTTTTTCCTTTTCCCCTGAAGCCTCTGGAAAGTTTGGAATGTGTTTTTGTTACAGCTGCTACATGTAGGGGCCTGAATCCCAGCGTTGGCAGCACTTGGTTGTTGGCAAGCAGTCCTCAACTGGCACCAGCCCTTTCCCTTGCCGAGAATCTGGCTCTTTACACCTGGGCAGAGGAGGGCTCTGCAGGACCGTCCTGGGGTTTGGTTCAGGGTCAGCTTCATCAGCACCAAAATCTGCTTTTTCTCCAGTTTGTGTCTGCAGACGTATGCAACCCATGGCAGGGGGAGGGTAGAACCGGGAATTGTTTCTACCACTCAAGGTCGAGAACAATCACTTGATTTTTAAAAGGGTCATTCATTAATTTGCAGGGAAATCACAGTGTAAAGAAAGGGCATAGTAATGATGAAGTACGGGATTGGATTGATCTCTCTTTTGTGATACATATCGCATTCCCTGCCAGATTGGCTGGCAATATCTTTAGTTAAGGGACACGTCTTAGGTGCCCATCCTTAGGCTGTGGTGGCCTTCAGCCTGGCATGGTCCACACGCTCCACTGGGGAGACACTGGGCTGTTCTCCCAGCTGCCCTGCAAGGGCAGCTCCAGTGAGAAGCTGCTGGCTCTCTGTCTTCTCTCTGCCATTCAGCTCACCTCTCACTTTTCTGGCGCTGCAAGGAGGCACTGGGCCACCGCTTCCTGCTGTCACGAACGGGGCCTCTTTTATTGGGCTGTTGAAAGCCTGGTTCAAAGGGAACCGCTGAGGCCTGTGGGGGGTCAGGGAGCTTGTGTGGGAGTGGATCCAGCTGTGCCATCGCCCCAGCCCCGGGCAGGCTCTGCTCAGGGGCATGGGCCCTTCATGAAAGAGGTGGGGACCGGTGCTGATGAATCCGTTCTCCTTCAGCCTTGGCAGAAAGAGGGGGTGCTGAGCACACCTACAGCCAGGCAGCCGTGAGATGGGCGGCAGGTTGTTCCCAGGGCCTTCGCTACGTGATTGCTTTTGCTCTCCGGCAAGCTCCCACACGCTTTGAGAGGCTCTTAAGACTTCAGAGCCAGACTGCTTGGCAAAGCTGTTGCTCACCTCTGTGGGTGTGGGCAATTCTGCAAGAGGCTGTCTCACCTCCGGGGTAGAAGGAGCAGCATATGCTGCAAAGCATGTTGGAGACATTCCCCCCCTCCCCATTCACTCATTTTTTCCTTAAATCCCAGCATAACATCATCTAAACCCAGCCCAGCTCTGCCTTCATCAGGAAAGGACACGGGCCAGACTGGTGTCAGAAATGTGTTTAAATGTGTCTTACTGCCTGGTCATCTTCCTCCAATAGGCTAGTGCCTCTGGTTTGCAAGGAGAAACGTCGTGTTCCAGCTGTGACTTTATCAAAGCAGGAACATCCCTTCCCTCGGGTTTCTGGAGGGACATGCATGGCGAAAATGGCCCTGGCTCCACTGGGAGGAGGAAGGCGCAACCCTGCCAGCTCAGCTGACAGCCTCCGAGGACTTGGTGGCTTCATGCATGCAGGCACATGAGGGCACCAGTGCTTTTCTGTGGCTGTAAGCAGCACTGAAAAACATTTCTCAGCACCTAGCTGCAATGCTAGGGTGTGGGGCAAACCAGCGTTTGACTCAAGGAAGGGGGCAAGTTCACACAAAGCTCTAGAGACTGAGTTTCGGTCTTAACTGCTGATGACTGTGGTCAGCTGATGGCGTCTTATGGCCGAGCTGAATTGTTGAGGCTTGTCCTTAGGGTCACAGGCTTGGCAAGGAGGGAAGGAGAAGGGGAGAAAGAAGAGGCTGAGATAAGATGCGGGGACTGATATCAAGCTGAGTAGAGCAATCACGGAGTGAGTGGGAAACATAGAGAGTGTGCGGACTGAACAATAAAAGCGGTGTTTGCGGGTGAGAAGACTTCTGTACATCTGCACTTGTGTGTGTGAGAAACTGCAGGAAGGAGAGTCCTGCTCGGGTTCACATGTAGAAGTCACAGGGCACATCTGCCAGGGATCTAGAGGGGCTAAGACTGAAGAGTTCAATTTAGTCTTGCACAGGGACCCCATTTGTCCCCTGGAAGAACAAGCTAGGGGTGACATTTCAGAAATGCTCTGTCCTTTCAGGTAGAAGATGCTGTCCTGTTTCTCTTGCTATGCATTTTTTCCTTTCCTCAGCCTCTCTCTCTTTTATTACCCTTTCATGTTCCTCACTCTTTGTACATCTTTCTTTTTTTTTATTACCCTTTCTTTTCCTTTACTCTCAGTCTCCCAGAGTACATCCAATTTCAGATTCTGCCAGAAGCAGTGAGCAAAACCCGCTTTTCTTGTTCTTACCACCTTGCTTCTCTATTGTATTTATCATATAAATACTGGCTGTATAATTACCAGAGCATTATCTCTAAACATACAGATTAGGGAAAAGACACAGTGGCAGCCAAAGATGAATTTCAGAGTCAATCTGGTGGGAGACATTTTTCTCCAGCTGTCGGGAGGAATCGGCTGAGGCAGAATAGCAGTCATGAACACCAGCCACCACTCTTCCCAAGCACGTTTCATCTTTGCTCTGCACAATCAAGATGGAAGGTTCCTAAATGCAGCCACTTCTGGGGTTAAAAAAAGGCCACAGAAACAATCCAGATCACGCAGGTAGTTGGTGCAAGGTGTACAGACACGGCCATCAATCTATTCTTAGATGGGAACTATTGCTACTCTGAAAGCAGGGCTGAGCCTTTGCAGCTTGTTTAATTACTGCTGCATTTCCAGTAAAATTAAAAGGATGTCTGGGTGTGTGTTGGCATATGTGAGGATATGCTATGCTGATAAATATCATTGCTTTCATATACCTCCAGATACGCATGCTCTGTGCATCCGCAGTAACTGATTTAGTGTCATCCAGATTTGAAGACAAAAGGAAGGAAAGTATTCTTGATCCAGCCTTGTGCCTTTTGGTGATCCTGAGCCCAAGGTTGGCTGCAGAGCATTAGGGCTGGTCATAGTGAAGTGTGAACACCGATCATGGGAAGGAAGGTGTTTATGAGTAGGAAGGAAGGTGCGGGTGGATGCAGGTAGTTGCAGAAGGCACCGAGTGCCTGTAGCCGTGCACTGTTCTCGTATCAGCCGTGCCAAGAAGAAACGAATAGAATAAATAAAGGAGCTTTTGGGCTTGATGTCCAAGAGCTGTTCTTTTTCTCTCTTCCTCTCTCTGAGAAGTACAGGTATATTCATGTCTTTCCATTTTATTGCAGGGTTGCAAGCTCAGACTCTCTTAGTCAATGACACAGTCTCGGGGTTTATCGGGACGGACGTGGTCCTGCACTGTAGCTTCACCAATCCGCTCCCCAATGTGAAGATCACGCAGGTCACGTGGCAGAAAGCCACCAACGGCTCCAAGCAGAATGTGGCCATCTACAATCCTGCCATGGGAGTCTCCATCCTCTCGCCCTACAAAGAGCGGGTGACTTTCCGGAATCCTTCCTTCAGAGATGGCACCATTCAGCTCTCTCGGCTAGAGCTGGAGGATGAGGGAGTTTACATCTGTGAGTTTGCTACCTTCCCAACTGGCAACCGGGAAAGTCAACTGAACCTCACTGTACTGGGTAAGATACTGGACAAGCTTTTTAGTGTGAACCATTGCCTCCAGTTAACCAGATCTGCAGGAACCTGAGACTCACGTCCTGGGAGCTCAAGCCAAAGACAAATCTTGAGTGTAAATTTTACCTATGATGATCTTTCAAGTTGACTGTAAAGTGGTGAAGAGTAGGGAGCCCAGGGTAGGTGGTTCACTGAGCTATCACAGATATAGCAGGGGAAGGCCTCAGTTCCCCTATTTTTTAATGCAGGTGCAATAACGTTGACCTGTTCCCTAAAGGAGCGAGGAGTTTTAATGAGCTGGTGGCTGTCAAGTGAACAGAGAGAAGAAACAACAGAGAGATCCTATGCACAAGTAGAGCTTGTCCATGGAGCTTAGGGTTGTGAGAGACTAGACCCCACCCAGGGTCTGTCTGATTCATTTGCTCTCCAATTTTGGTTTCTCCTTCTAACATAGGCATGAAAATTTATGTCAGGAAAGGGCTTACTTTCCACTGTGTATCTGTGCATCTAGGGCACCTCGGGCACCTTCACCATTCTTTCCCCAGCATAGGTTGCTAAGCAATTTGCAGCAGCTCTGGTTCCCCACAAGGTCTGTCACAGGGTCTGTGGTGCTAGATGTCTCTTGGGTTGCAGTAGAGTGGGTAACATTGCTTTTCTAACCATCCTTTTGTACCCTTTTCATCTCCTTTTCGCACTTCCTTGCAGCCAAGCCCACAAATCGGATGGAGGGGACCAAGCGGCCACTTATTGCAAAGTCTGGCAGGACAGAAAAGATCTTGGTAGCTACCTGCACCTCCTCCAATGGGAAGCCCCCCAGCACTGTCACCTGGGACACCAAGCTCAAAGGGGAAGCGGAGTTTCAGGAGATCCGGAATAGCAACGGCACCATCACGGTGATCAGCCGGTACCGGCTGGTGCCGAGCCGAGAGGCCCACCGGCAGCAGCTCATGTGCGTGGTCAATTACCAGCTGGACCGCTTCACCGACAGCATGACCCTCAACGTGCAGTGTAAGTGAGCATGAGAGCAATGCTCTGTCCCTGGGGTGGGTGAGAAAGTCTGACAAAAGGCTGCTCTCTTCTTCTGGAGAGTGAAAAATGAAGTCATCCCTTGGAATAATCCTATGATTTTTCTTTGTCACACCATCTTTCTCTCCCTGCCTCTGCCATGTCCCTTCGTTCCTGCCCTCTTCTCCCTCTTTTATTCACCCTCTCTCACATTCCTTGCCCCATCATCTTTCCCACTTTGCAATCTCTCTCCTTCTCCCACCCTTGCCCCCTCATCTCTTCCTATTTCATTTTCTCCCCCCTCCTCTTCCATAACTCTTTCCTCATCTTTTCTATCCTGCTCTCCTATCTTTCTCATCCCCCTGCAGATGAGCCAGAAGTCACTATCGAGGGCTTTGATGGTAACTGGTTTCTCAACCGGAAGGATGTGAAGCTGATATGCAAATCGGACGCCAACCCCCCAGCTCACACCTATGAATGGAAGCTGTAAGTGCCTACACTGCTTCTGCTCTCGGCAGCTCATATCCACGGAGCTGTGGAGCCTCTATAGAAACCTCAGTCACAGTCTGGTCAATCAGGGCCTAATCCAATTACTGTCGGTGGTGTCACTCCAGGTAAAACCCATGCTCGTGAAAAAACCTTTCCCTCGAATCAGCCCCAGCTGCGAGCAGGAGCTCCCCGTCGGAGCACTCAGCCCCACGCGACTGACATTAAACAGAAGCAATTCCTTGTCCTTCAGGGTTTCAGCTTTTGGCTGAACACAGTAAAGGGACTAAAAAGTGAGCGAGGGGTGTCTGGGGAGTCAGATGGGAATTGATGCAACCTGATGTGGCTCTCTCTTCTATAAGCACTCATGTAGCTTTAAAATAGAAAGATCAAATGGATCCTTTCTTCTTTTCAGCTGGCATTTGTCATCAGGAAAGAGGCTCTCAAAATGGCTTTGCAAGGAGCTAGGCATATTCTCTCATTTTGCCTCCCAGATCAAACTGTTCACAGTGAAAGTCTGAAGAGGATTGTTTTTCTTGCCTTTTTTTCTAGTTCACATCCCCAGCTCTCTCCCTCTGTTGGTTCTGCCAGTTTGACTTAAACTCCGAGGGGGCACTCTGGGCTCCTCACAACATTGCCAGGAAAGTGTTAGAGGCAAAGATGCCCCTTGTGGCACCCAAGGCAGAAAAGATGCCAGTTTGGGCTATCTTTGTGTAGCAGAGCTGGCTAATTGAGCTGAAGTGAGCCTTGTGAGATGGAGCAGGGGACGGGAGGCAGATTTTCTCTCTGCTTTTGGCCAAGTCATTTCATCCCTTTGTTCTGCTACTGCTCGCACGCCGTGCTGGAGGCTGAGAGCTTCCTGAGCTACTGGGCATCAGGCTGTCCGTGGCTGGAGCTTTCGCTCAGTGCAGACACAGCCAGCAGCATGAGGGGCCCCTGACCTCCGGTGGGACAGTCTGCTCCTGCTGTGACAGTGATGCTGAAGGAAGGCTGAGAGCTGAAGCACGGGGTAACCAGGTGCCAAATGTCTCAGCCAGGTGATGTTTCTGTAGCCCAGGGCAGGAAAGAGGGTTAGTTACCAACTAGGCTCAAACACAAGAGGGGAGGCAGGTGGCAGAGCTGAGCAGGGCGCTGCATGACTGGGTCTGAGTATGACATGTCATCTGCACACCTGGTTTACACACAGCACCCTGTAAGCAGAGAACCAGCATTAGGCTATTCTATTCTTCCATCAGCTTTGGAATCAGTGGTTTGATGTAGCTGG
The DNA here is from genome assembly GCA_024605025.1 of Megaceryle maxima. Lineage (NCBI taxonomy): Eukaryota > Metazoa > Chordata > Aves > Coraciiformes > Cerylidae > Megaceryle > Megaceryle maxima. The sequence goes on from JANHGN010016609.1 coordinate 52,587, forward strand.
GAAAGGCTACTGTGTTTGCTATACATATGTGCCCGTGTGTACATGTAGACGTGCAAAATATGTGCATGTGATTTAGGCATTTCTTTACAAACCTAATTAGTACCCCTTTATTCCCTTTTGTTTCTTACAAATTGCTGACAATATGTGCACATTTTTGTTGGGAGGAGGGGAAAGAATAACTTAAGTAATTTTTAATTGCCTAAGAGAAGTAATTACTTTACTTTGCTTCAGTAATTAAGAATAACCAGGCCATGTGTGTCTTTTCCTAACACACGGGGGTGGTTTTTTATATTTTTTATCTGCCTTTGTTCATTTATGCTGTGTATCTCTAGACGTAGTTTTGCATTAATCCAGTTTAACACTTATCTGAGTATTCTGCCATGGGCAGGTCATAGATGGCAGGGCTCTACATCAGCACTGCTCTACTCGAGCTTGAGCTGCCATTAATGCTGGCTGATCAGCTGTCCAGGAGAGTTACACGGGCAGGAAATAGAAGTGAAGCAGGGCCAGGCTGGTGTCCCATTCCTGTGTTTTCCATCAAATGGAAAGTCAAGGATGGAGGAACACTCTGAAGATGAGGCTGCTAGATGTGAGCCACCCGAAACAAAGAGTGACCCTAAGCTTGTACCTACTCAGGGATTGTGCTGGAAAATGAACTGCTTTAAGGCTCTGAGTCTGTTTGCTGGATAGAACATAGAATGACAGTGCTCTACATCCCATTAGCCAAATCCAAGGGGCTGTATGTGACCCAAATAAGTCCAATCTCCCTTGTAATCACATAGAAGGGGAAAAAAAAAACCCCAAAACAAACAATCCATGTAAAGAACTGGATTGTCATCATGCAGTGGATTTACCCTGGAGACACTCTACTGACTCTTTCCTGTAATGCTGCTGCTGCCTGAGGGTTTGGTTTCAAGGCTGACTACATTAATGGGCATTTTCCAGCCAGCACCACCAGGTTCTGGACCTGCCAAGGGCTAGTGCAGAACCAGCATGTCAGTGTCGCCTCTGCAGTACTGCTTGACCCTACTGAGTATCATCTCAGGGGTCAAACATGATTTTTGTTTCCCCTAGGCCAAATGGGACTCTGCCAGGGAGCGTGGAAATCCAGAACAACACCATCTACTTTAAAGGGCCTGTCTCCTACAACGTGGCTGGCACCTACATCTGTGAGGCCTCCAACGCCATCGGTACACGGTCAGGCTTGGTGGAAGTCAATGTCACAGGTAGGAAAACAATCTGTGTGCTTTGAAAGACAGAAGAGGAGGAGGAGGTGGGGAGAGAGTGTGAGCAGCTGACAACTACCAGTTACATCTCCTTAATGTCTGTCTTTATCACCAGGGTCTCCTCCTAGGAGTGGGGAGTTTCATGATGCAAAGGGAGCAGTGAAGTTCTTTGCTTTGCACTGGTTTTGCATTGGTTTGGCTTGGAGTTTTTTCTCCTTTCCTCTTGTTGTCTTTTCCTTTCTTACACCAAGATACACTCAATTTGTTTCCCCTTTTTCTTCTGCTTTGGATTCAGAGACATCATTGAATATGTTAAAGGCGAAGAGATGCCAGGGAGATGTTTGTTAGAAGGCAGAAGAAGGAGTAGGATGAGGGTACAGACTGCCAGTGAGGCAGTAAAGCGCGAGACGGATGGGTCATTTGTTCAGGGTGATGCTTGGTGTATCTGATGTTAGGCAGTTCTCATGGTTTTTCATTTGTGCTCCTTCCAATGCCGTGTTGGTCTGTGCACTTGCTCACCTGGCTGGCACAGATTACCGAGAGGCTGTGAGCACTTGAGTGGCTTTGTCTGGGCTCCAGAAAGGAATAACACCACCGGATGCAGATAATGGGAAGTCATGCTATGGGATGTCATATGAGACAGAAGGAATTTGACAACTTACAAATCAGTGTAGCCGCAGGAGTGAGGAAGAGATGCGGATATGCTTAGGTAGTGTCAGGAAGAGAAAGTGATGTCAAGAAACAGGTTAAAGAGAAATAAAATATGGCAATATCCTGATTTCAGAGAGACAAAGTGATACTGCAAGGCACCTCCAAAGGGCAAAAGTGGCTATTGGTGCTTTGAGGGCAGGGAAGGGAAGTTCACCCCATTCCTTTCAAATCAGAGGAGCTGCTGATCTGATAGCTGAGCTACCCCAGTCCTTGAAGAGCTGTCTGACCTCAGTGATGAAACTCCAGCTCCCTCCACCCATTCTCTACAGTGGTAAGTGCTGAGCAAGCATAAAGACGAGGCCCAGGCAGCCCACCTCCTGAAATTAGCTTTAACACCGTGTTTGGCACCCTCACACCACAGTTCCCCTCTTCTGTAATAGGGGTAAACCAGGCTAATCCTCCTCTATCCAAGTGCTTGGAGGTCAATGGATGTGATGTGCTAATTACCAAGTATTTATTTATGATCATTATCACTGTACCAGGCCTTTAACTCACACCTTCTGTCCTGGATCCTTGCCTGCTGAGTTGTTCCTGGTATATGCTTTTCTCTGGGGGATTTTTGTGTGCCAGTGAAGGGCACCACAATAACAAAGCTCTTTGTTCAGGACAGGTGCAGAGCAGCACCTGCCTCACCCAGCCCTGTCCAACCACCTAAAGGTTGTGCCCCAAATCCCTTCAGCCACTGGCCCTTTCATGGGAGCTGGGACAAGAAGCACTGTGTTTCTGGGACAGTGCAGGCAGCTGCCTGGTACTGAGGAGACTCGCTTCCCGTCGGCAATAGAAAACCATCCCACGCAGTAACTAGCACTTTGGGTCACATCTGAAGTGGTGTTTGGAGGGAAGATGCCTCCCAAGGTCAGTCCCTGGTTGCAGAGAAGGAGATGGGATAGGTATTGATGAAGACTTAGAGAGCAACACGCTCTTTTCACAATGTCTCATTTTTCATTTCTGCATAACCTGTATGTCCATTTCTTGCTGTTGTTCTGTCCACCCACCCCGGATTTCTTGTTGTGTCAGGACACGTGTTCCCAAACACCAGATACAGCCCTCTCTTCATAGTTCCTGCTGCACTTGCCAGTGCTTTATCAGCAGCTGGGCGGCACTGACTCGCCCACGCGGGCACAGGCTCTAGGGACAAGAGTCTTGGGTTCCCCCTCTGGGCTTTAGTTGATGTCTCCCTTCCTGTGGTTTTTCAGGAGACTGGTAGAGCATCGATCAGCACGGTGCTGGCAAGGGAAGGAGTGAGTGGCAGGATTGCTGGGGCAATGACTTTGGGTTGATGTCTGCCTGCCTGTAATCTCAATTTATTCCTGAAGGTCTGAACTGTAGGGTTGAGGTCTAATGAGAGGGAAGAAAGGACACACCCACAGCTGCCCAGCTAGGAGGGATTAGCAGCCAACCCGTTAGGCTGAGCCTCCACCACATTAAAAACCCCTGCTTTTAATAATTCATGGGATCTGAATATGTTTATCCAGCTCTCCCTAAGGACCTATTAGGCCTGTGCTGGGGAGGGCTCAGCCGTCCTTGCTCAGCTATTACAGGTACATTTGTTTGGGTCTTGCAGGCAATTTAGGGATTGTCAGTGGACCACAAAACCTCTTTCAAGAGCTGCATGCAATAAATGGAGTTCAATCTAGTGAGCAGCCAGCCTTGGGAGAAAAAACCCAGAAGGCTGATGCAGAGAAAATGCTGCAGCAGCTTTTCCCTCTCCTGTCTCGTCGGGTGCAGACCTCCTCTCTCCTGCCACACAGCGACCTTCCTCCCAGCCCCAGCGAGGAGGAGTGCAGGGCTAGTTCAGCCCCCTCATGGGGAGGGTGATTTGTTAGAGGAAAAAGGCTGAATGCTTTCATTAGAGTTATAGTGCATTAAAGAGATTGATAAGTGGAAATTTAATATTTTATTCTAGCAATCTGTTCCTATAATAGCTTCTCCTGCCTTCCAGGACCTTTGTCAGTCGCAGCCAACCCATGTAGTGTGACATGTAACTATTTATTACAGCCAGTTGGGTGACATAATAAAAAGCTGTGGTTATAGACTACATACGTGCCCCTAGTGCCTGCACACGGGTGTGGTGGTCCTGCAGAGAGAGCTGGTTGTGTGCATACACAGATATGTGTGACCCCAGTCTGCATCCTGGCATGGAAATGGGCCTCCCAGACCCAGGGATGCCCTGCTGCACTGCCACGTGAGCGCTCAGGACGTGAGAGCATCAGTTGTGAACGTGTGTGAGCATGCATGTATCCCTGAACACGTGCTTGTCTGGATGGGCTTGCGTGCATATAGACACCCTGACCCTTGCTCATGTGTGTACCTAGAGATTTGGGGGACACAGACACACACATTCATGCGCTTGTGTGCTGGCTTCAGCCAGAAGAAGCACAAAGAGAAACAAGTTATTAAAACATCTCTTCTCCCCATGGGCCTTCAAGAACTGGGCAAACATCAAAACCAAAGGAGAATCACCGTGCCAGAGCTGGGGGAGCAGGGAGATCAGCCTCTCTGATGCAGAGTTCCCACCTATTGCCTGAAGCCAGGAAGAGGTCTTCTCCTCCAGGATACGACAGGCTCCCCCATTTGCTTGGCTTGCATCAAGGAGTTATTTACACACCACCAGTGACCTCATCCCAGCAAGGTCACTGCAGTCAGCCTGGGGGACTCACTGGAGCCCTCTGCCATGTGGCAGCAGGCCTTTGCTAAGCTCAGAGTGCAAGAGAAAGCTCTTTCTTGGAAGCATTAAATCCTGAGCCCAGGGCAGTGCACCTGAAGCCCAGGCACCAGCCAGTCTCATGACAGGCTGCACCAGCAAGGCTTGTGGCTGCTTTAGGTGGGAGGACAGAGGTCCAGGGGCTAAAGAGGAGCAAGCCTGGGGGACTGCCTGATGCTAATCTCCCGGGGTAGGAGTGTCTGCTGCATCCTGTCTGATGGCATCTGTGCCAAGGGCCCCTGCAGGAGCAGTGCTTGATTGACAAGCGATAGGTGACCTGACAGAGAGATTAAAACCTAATACACGTTTGGCATCTGGCCTAAAAGCCGTCACAGTCTGAAATGCCAGTGGCAGCTGCTAAACTTCTGGATTAGTTGCCAGTGGTTTTTCCACCCCCACTGCCTCCTCTGCCCCTGGACCCACTCCGCAAAAGAAGAGCAGAAATCCCTGGTAGGGAGAGGAAAGGCAGGATCCCTCGAAGCCAGATGGGCATGCATAGGTGCAAGGGCTGTCCAAAGGAAAAAGGACAGCAGTGCTACAGGCTTCTCAAGTTGCAGCCTTGTCCGTCCTGGGACAGGTCCAGAGGTACCTCCCTATCTCCATTTGTGTTATCCATCTGTAACACGGGAGGGTCAAAGTCCTGGGATAATTTGGCGTGAACGGTACTGGCAGGGAAAGTTTGCCATCGGCAATCTGTCTCTTAAAAAACCCCATATGGGAACTGGGAAGCACCATGAACCCACTGGAATGAAGGTTTCCTGCTTCTCCCCGGAGCTACTCACCCTGACTTCCCATTGCAGCAAGTGTTGGATTTTGAAAGCTCAGAAGGAAATCCAGGGCCTTCCTCTGGAGGAGCTTCATGCAGAGAGCAGCTCGGGCTGACACATGTCCAGAAGGTAGTTTCTCATGGAGTTTGACGTTCTCCTCAATGCCCATGGCTACAGTGAGAATCTCGGCTGGTGCTGTTTTTTTCCTTGGCCCCTGTGATTGAAAGGAAAAGGATGGAAATGTGACTTCATGAAAAAATGTGTCCACAGACAGTAATATCTTTCAAAATATCTAAGCAGTGTGATGAGCAGAAGGGCTTTTGAAAGCTGGTTTCCTGTGGATCTGCATATCACTGAAGAATTACTGGGTGTCTGAAAATACGCTTTTTTCTGATCTGGGCCCTTCCAGCCCTTGGGAGCAGCCTCTTGTGCCTGGGGCTTCTCTGATGTCTAATGAGGTTTAGCTCCCACCTCTGCCAGGAATCCCACTCTACCTCTCTCCAAGAGTTTTGTGAGAGGGATAATTTTGGTTCACTCTTCTGTCAGATATAACTGAAATCGGCCAGCAGGTTCAAAAAGCATCAGATAAGGCATTGATGGACAGGCAGGATGATTTGCATATGCCCCATTTTTATTGGAAACCAGCCATTAAAAGAAAGATGTGATTTCAAAAACTGTGTATTTTTGAAGCCACTCTTGTGAAGAAGAAGGCCTGGTTTGTCTCTGCGGTGGCAGAACTGCTGCAGCCCTGGATGCTGCAGGGAGAGGACAGGAGCTGGGGCAGGAAAATGCTGGGAGCCCTCTGCCTCACATGGAGGCATCAAAGAGAACCTGTGGGCTCGGCCAGGTGCCAGAGAGAAGCCCAGGGCAACCCCCCAGTCTCCAAGCACTCCCAGCTGCCTCCCCAGAGGCCTGGCTGCTGGCACAGCGACAGGAAGCTGGGCTGAATGCAACAGCTGGCAGAGCCGGGCAGCGGGCAGATAGTGTTGCTGCTTTAATTCCTATTCATACACACTCCCTCTTTTTATGAGGGCTGGGGGGTAGCAGGAGCGGGGGAGGCTTTTTTATGCTGGCATTAAAGCCTGGCTTGTTCCCCCTCCCTCCACTCTGCTGTCTCCTGTTTCTCCAGTCCTCTTTTCACAGCGGCTTTAATTCTCTCCAGACTCTTCCTAATGGATTTTTCACATGGGGCCCCCAGAATGCTCGGGCATCGCACCGGTTTCCAGAAATTTCACGCACCCCTCGAACACAAAAAGGGGATCCCTTTCCCACACTTCCCCATCCCTTCCCAGGCGGCAGTTCTGCTCTCTTTTGCACCCCAGACACGAAACGCGGTGGGCACAGAGGGGTGACCCCCGCTTGGCGGGGCTGACAGCAGCGGGTGCGCGCAGAGTGCCGCCCGCGGAGAGCCAGACCTGCTGCGAGTCGTTAGTTCAGGTGGCCGTGGAAGGCCGGGGTGCTATGGCAGGCGGCCGCGGGCGTGCCAGGCTGTGCCCGGCAGCGCGGGGATCCCTGCCAGGGCCTGGCGAAAGCCGAGGGAGCCGGCTGCGGGGCGAGAGGGCTGGTCCGTGGGGTTGGGCTGCTGCTCCCCGCTCGCCACCTGGCCTCGCCTAGGGCACCTTGTCACAAGGCAGGGGAATGTCAGGGCAGAGCCCTGCCCGGGCTGGCTGCTGGCTGCAGCCCGGTGGCCACGGTGAGGGGCTGGGGCGGCAGCAGCGGTCTGCACTGCCATCCAGTGGCAGAGCAGCCTTCCTCCTCCTCCTCCTCCTCCTCCTCCCTGAGCCCCAGCATCCCCAGAGCCACACACTTCTCCAGGGGCATGTGGTGGGTGGACGAGGAGGGAGGAATCTGTGCGGGTAGGGAGGGGATGGTTTCGGCTGCTGGCTTGCGATCTTCCCATCCTTCTTTTCCCTCTCTTCCCACAGTTCGGTTTTGTTTTCTCTGGCATGGGAACTGGGCCACTGCAAGGAGGATGGGGATGGGATTGGAGCAGAAAATAGTTCCTTCCCTGAACAACGTGTGAAATCCAACACAGCGGCGCGTTAGTTTTCATGTCCACGGCATTGGCAGTGGCAGGGGGTGGCACGTAGGCGAGTGCTATCTCAGGGGCGGGCGGGACAAAGGGCAGGAAAAAAATAAGTATATATGAGAAAGGTAGAAAAACATTCCTCCTTTCACTTTGTGTGTCCAACTTGGGCTGTTAATGAGGCTTTTAATAGAAAAGTGGGCCAAGTTCCTTTGGAAATTGTGCACAGCCTTCCTCTCTCAGGCCTGTCTGTTTTGTGGAGCTGGGAGGCAGAGGGGATGGGAATGGCTTTGGGGACCCTGCACCCCGCACACACACCGTGTCTGGGGCTTCTCAGGGTTGGTCACTGAGACCCATGGTCCCACGAAAAATATTAGCCTTGCTGTGGGGAAAAATGAGGAAGGAAGAGGCTTCAGATTGGAGCTGTGGGTGGGGGAGAATAAAAGAGAGAGCCCCTGGTGTCTGAGCCAGCTTGCTTGTCTTTCCCTGCACCCACTTAAGCTACAGGTGGACCCCTGCTTTAGGCACCATGAGGTTGCAGAGGCTGAGATGGCAAGGAACAGGTCTGGAGACGTGGCATGGGCAGGGGTAGAAAGAGCTATGTGGATGCTTGTGTGGTTGAAGCTGAGCCCTCAGCAGCCAGGATTAACAGGGGATGGACGTGACATTTCTTGCTGTCTCTGCAGAGAGGTTTTGCATTAACCAGCTGGCTATGACAAGCCTTTTGTTGATGCAACATGTGGTTTTGGCTTTCCAGAACCCAATCCCCACTCCCCATGCTGAAATACATGCCCTCGCTCCTTCTCTGAAGTCTGTCTTTGGAAAGAGATGCTGACTCCTGCCTGCAAAGCGTCTCACTCCTTATTCTGGCTGCAGCAGGGAGCCCCTCCATCTGCCTGTCCCCCAGCCCATTCTGCCCACTGTGCTGCTCTGTGTGTGGTTTCAGGCTCGTGAGGCTTTGCTCAAGGCAAGTCAGCACTGCAGAAACCAAGATGCTGTTGTTGGGCTGATGTCTCAGGGAGGGCAGGAACAAAACAGCTCTCAGGCACAAGCAAAATGTTTATGCTGCAAGGATGAGGCCAGCAATTGCTCAAATTCAGTACCTTTGTCCAAAATCTGCAGCTCTTTCAGGAACTGCCTCTACCCAGGAGAAGCTCTATTCTCCCCTCTACTTTAGCATGTGGACTAAGACATGCTGTATGGAAACCAACTCTGCCCAGCTCCTGCTTGCTCAGGGCTTCCTGCCCTAGTGCAGAAGTGTGGCTGCTGGCAGCAGGCAGGTCCAGCAGGCATGTGAATAAGGGCAGGAAGCAGACTCTGCCTCATATCCTTTGTGAATTTGCTGCCTTTGAGCCCCTCCTTCCCCACCACCCTGTCCTGGTGCTTTCCCTATCACCCCGTCCTGGGGCCAGGCTACCAGGAAGGCTCCAGAGGAGCAGCAAAGGCTTGCAGCTATAAGCAGAGCTGGCAAGACAGGCCTCAAGGGGGGAAAAGCTGTGCAAGGGGCCTGAGCATGGTGTGCAAGGACAAGGCACCCAGAGGGCATTAACCAAGCTCCTGCTGTCTAAATTCAGAGGCAGGTGAAGGACTGAGACAGCCACGTGGTCCTTAGTGCTTCATTGACACGGATGCTCAACAGACACTGTGGAAAGGCTGAGTTTGGCCGGGGGCTGTAACTGTGCCTAGGGAGTGTTAGGAAGGTCGATTTAAGTCCTGGATCAAACTTTATCTGTGCAGAAGTGTAGGTGTTGAACCACATGAAAGAGAAGAGAGCTTCTTTCTCATCTCTTCTCTTTTGAATTATTATTTTTTTTAAATAGGTCATGGTAACTGTAGGAACAAGATTAGCATGAGTAGTGGCACTCTGCTTGCCACAGTAATAGCAGAAGAGAAAGAAACAGTGAGAGGTCTGTGTCCCTGTGCTGCAGAGCAGAGCGGGGCCAGCAAGCAGGTTCAGGAGCCAGCTGTGCCCCTGCACAGCACCGTGCAGCCACAGCTGACTTGTGGGGTCGTAGGAGGAGATCGCAAGGTGCCCTTGCTTCTGGCCCGACCTACACTGGTTGAGGTGAGGCCAGGCTGGGATGCCAAGGGGGACACTCAAAGCTGGCTGGTCTAGCGTGGCATCTACGGGAGCAGTCGTGGCAGCTCAGTGCCCTCCGTTGGATGAGGTTTGGGTCTTGCTCCCTGGCCGGAGCACCCAGGGGCTGTCAGTATGCTCTGGTAAACTGGACCTGAAATGTCACCTGGTAAAACGGAAAGCGTCTGGACTCGAGGCACTGGGCTTGTGGGATCGGAGCACATCTGGAGAAACCAGGTGGGGTGGGGAGGGAAACACTGCTTCCAGCCTGCTGGGCTCCTGCATGAGGCTTGGCGAGCTTAGCACGGCACGCTGCGTTCCCCTTGCTAAGGCAGAGCTCCCGTGCGCTGACCCCTGTGAGGATGCACCCTTTCCCCCTTTACCTAGTTTTTCCCTTCCCTGTTCCTAACCCTCATCTTCCCACCCCCTCACCCTGCAATAATGGCAATGAAAGCATGGAGGGAGGGCGCGTTTCCGCATGGTTTGACACTGTTCCCCCTTCCATCTGTCTTTTCCTACCCAGAATTTCCCTACACCCCGTCTCCAATCGATGATCGCAAATCCATGGTGCAGCCGAACATCCCCACACCGGTGATTGGGGGCATAGTGGGAGGAGTCTCGCTGGTCCTGGTGGTAGCTGTGGTGCTCTTTGTGGTACTCCGGCGCCGGCGTCACACCTTCAAGGGTGACTACAGCACAAAGAAGCACGTGTACGGCAACGGCTACAGCAAGGCCGGCATCCCGCAGCATCACCCCCCCATGGCCCAAAACCTCCAGTACCCCGACGACTCAGATGACGAGAAGAAGCCGGGCCCGCTGGGCGGCAGCACCTATGAAGATGAGGATGAGGATGCAGGAGGCGAGCGCAAGCTGGGTGGCCCCAACAAATACGAGGAAGATGCTAAGCGGCCTTACTTCACAGTAGATGAGGGAGAGGCACACCCCGAACCTTACGATGAAAGGACACTCCGCTTCCAGTACGACCCCGAGCAGCTCGACATAACGGAGAACATGGTCTCACAGAACGACGGATCTTTTATTTCCAAAAAGGAGTGGTACGTGTAGCTCGGCACCTCATTGCTACACACACACACCCCCCCTACACACACCCACCCCTACACACCAGTGATGCCCTCCCACTCCCCCTGCATCCCTGCCGAGCGGAGCCGAGCGGAGCCGAGCGTGCCGCGGCCGCTCGCTCCCCCACTGCACGCACGCTCACCCCGCACACGCACGCACGCCCCGGCCAGCCCCAGGCGCTCAGCAGAGACTTTGGACGCTCCCAGCACTGGCAAGGAAGGGCGGACCGGGGCGAGCGGGGACCCGGGGTGGGGGGGGGGGGCAGCTTTGCTTACGGATCATTTTTGGGGCAGACGGGAGGTGGGAGGTTGGGTAATTATTTTCTCGGTTTTGGTTTTGCTTTTTAATTTCTCTTGAAGACTTTCATCCCCTTCTGTGGTGTTTGTATTGGTCGGTGGCTTAGGTGTTACTATTTGCTTTAACGACTGTTGCCCAGCCTGTATATTACACTCTGTTTGTGTCTTCATGTCTCAGAGTGCCCTTCAGCCCCACTTCCCTCCCCGAGGTTTCTCCTCCTACTTCCGCACCCCTGAAACACTGGAATTTGTTTGTATGTTGTCTTCTTTGTTGTTTTTTAACCTTGGGAGGGGGTCAGGTGGGCTGTCCGTAGAAGGGCAGAGGCCAGGAAAACTTATGGCAATGGAAACATAGGTGCCATTATCAGGTGAACTGATTTTTTTTTTTTTTCCTAATCACTTTCTTTTCAGTGGGGTCCATTCCCATTGCCCACTGCATGCCTGGGGAAATCCACTCCCAGTTTTTTATGACTCAATAAAAGGAAAATGAGGAGAAAGAGAGGGAGAAAAAGCCCTAGAACAAACCCCAGGTGCATGGGCTGATAGCAGGGCAGGGAAACAGAGCTGCCATTTTCCTCCTACAATTTATTATTTCCTGGCTTTTCATTCTCTGTCTTTTGTTTGAGTGTTCTTTTAAAAGAAAGAAAAGGAGTATTTATTGCTGACATTTTTTCCTCTGTGATGGCTTAGAGAAATGCTGGCTCTTTTCTGTTCTTGTCGCTGTTGTTGTTGCTAGTACCAGCCACAGAGCAGTTAACTCTGGCACAACGGCTGTGCACAGCGTGTCTGCGCACACCTTGCTGCCATCGCCTGGGGAAGGGGACCAACCGATACCACCTCGCTCCTCCCACAAACTCACTGCCTTCAGCTCTGGTCTGCAGACCCTGGCAGGGCAGATCACCCATGGTACCATCCAGGGGCTTTGAGGGCTCCGGTACAGGATCAGGCCCCAAAGTTTTGTTATACCACTAAGACTTAATTGTCATTTGTTTACAGGTTTGGGTTTTTTTAGGCCAGAGCATAGGGGTGCTTCTAACCCTCCTGGTAACAACCCCTGCCCTTAGACACAGTGCTTAGTCTGCATCAATTGCCACTTTTTCAATATCACATCCCTCTTCTAAGCAGAAGCTTGGTAGACAGGGCAGGAGTGAGTGAGCCTGGGGTACTGATGTCGTCCTCCTTCCCTTGAGCCACTGCATTGCCATGGGGAGGCTTGGTTTGCTGCTATCTCTCCTCTGTGGATAAATGGGATTCCAGGCTTCAGGGCCCTCTGTCTGACACTGACCGTATCCAAATTAGATTCATTGGTTTGGGGATTATTTTTTTTCTTGTGGGTTATTTTGGTTTTTGGGTTTGGTTTTGTTTTTTGGGTTTGGACTTTTTTTTTTTTTTTTTTTTTTTTAATTTGATGTATAAATAAATCTGTTTTTTTAAAAAAGAAATCCCCAGTTTTCTGAGCTGTATTATCATGCACATCTAAAAATAGTAGGACTAATTCTCCTCCTGCCTTACCCGCTGGGTTTTGTTCCACAGCATCCAGCAGTTATCCTGCTACAAAAGGGAGGGTGGAAAGTCAGACCCACGCAGATGAGTCAAGGTCAGATCTCTGATCCAGGCAGGCTCCAGTGCTTACATTTAGCATGTAGTGCTTGGTCCCTACAACATGAAGCTCATCCCGAGCCTTCCACAGTTTGTAGCTTGCTCTTACCGCATCGGTGATGTAGGGGAGAGGGAAATCCAGTTGTTACACTGTAATCTTCCTGCTGTTCCTGCCAGCCCTCCCGGCTTCCTGGCTTCTGGCAGGACAGACAAATGCCACAGGAAGGCTGCTTTATGTCCACTCACAGCAGGGCAGACACACATTCCCTCGGGATTTCTCGGGCTGAACCTTAAGAAAATACGACTAATCCTTCCCGTGCCTGTCCACTGCCACCAGGAGCACCCTGCTACCAACCGCCCCCCAGTAAAGGGAATGAAACCTCTAACATCCCTCATCTCTGATGCTAGAAAGGGTTGATTATTAGGGGTGGTTATGAACCTGCAGAGGGGATGAATTCCCTCCAGTGCCTTAGGATAAGGGCATACACAGGGCTTTACTTCCTGTGAGGATGAACCCTGTAATCTGGATCAGGGCAGAGCAGCATTGCTGAGCACTGTACCTTAGCCACAACTGTAATGTAAGATGGGGTATGCTGCAGAGCCTGCGCAGTTTGTGGTTCAGAGATAATTCTCAACAAAGTCCATCTCTCAAGTCAATAATCCTTTAGATCTGCATTTCACAATGAGGCTCTAGAAAGGGTTGTGACAACATTTCCAACACCAGACTCTGGGTGCTCTGTGACCGAGCGCAGAGTGGAAATTGGTGGCGCAGACCCTTCTCTGCAAATTTCCCCCAGCACAGACAGACACTGCAAGGAGACGCATCTGGAAGAAAGAAACCTTTTATAAAATCTGCAGGGGCCAGCAGGAATTCTTTCTTCTTCTGCATTAGTCACAGGCAGGGGCCACTCATCTGATCTGGCAAATTTACACTGCACTGACTCGGCAGCCCTGTTGGGACTGAGCCCACAGTGAAGTTGTGTCCTAAAGACCAAAGGTACAAAGCCCTGCAAACAGAGCAGATGGGCCTGGGAGAGAAGGGACAGTGACTGTGCCTGAGTTAAGGTGTGGCCTGCAGGGAATAGGAACAAGGAGTCCTAAGAAATGTCCTTTGGTAGTTACTAGACTTGCACTTAGTTGTCTATTTTTGAGATCTAGCCTCCTTGGCCTGTTCATTGCCCATTCACACACTGTCCACAAGCTTACCTGAATGGGGACTCAAAACCACAGTGGGACTCAGAGAAAGAAAAGGAGCTAGTGGAGCAATATGGTATTCCCAAGCGAGATCCTATACACTGTTCCCTTTCTGCTACAGCACATTTTTAGCTTCCCGATACTGCACCAGCACATGTCTAGAAAAGAGTTTGGCTACTTAGCTCATCAGAATGGCTCAAAAGAGGGGACAGATTATTATTTTTCACCAGAACCTGTGCAAGCCTGGAGTGCAAGATTCTTAGACAGTACTGCCTAGCACAGCAGTGAAGTACCCTGCAAGGTGAAGGTTCAGTAGTGCGTTCCTCTCATCTTTGGGCCCTTCAGCATTACTCCATTGGTGCAATTATCCCCACAGCCATAGAGAAATGCCACCTCTGTGCAGTGCTTCTTGCTGTCCCTTGCAAGGTCAGATAATTGGCCAAGAGACTCTTGGGGTGGTAATTAGCCAAGTGATTAGCCATTAATCCATAGCAAGATAGAAGAAAAAAGAAGTGTGGAAGAAAAAAATCAGATTGATGTTTCATCTGAGAGCCATTTAGATCCTGTAATAGCATCACTCCCTTCTCTGGGTTAAATTGCTCTGAGGGGGCCCTTGAAAGCAATTAGATCAAGTTTTCCACCAGCATCGGGAGGCAAGTGGTACCTGTCCCCACCCAAATGCAAGGGTGAGCTCAGTAGAGATGTCTAATTGAAGACCACGTGCATCCTGCTTAGTGGGAGGTTCTACAGGGCAGTGAAGGTGCTGGAGACCTTGCCACACTCACCCAACAGGGACAATCTTCCTGAGGGCCACAAAGGCCTCCTGATGCCTGGCCTGATGCAATCAGGCAATCTGTTCTTTCCTCAGGGGAGGGTGTCACGTCCCTTTGTGCCCCAGTTTCTTACAATAGGCCAGATTCTGTCAGGCTGGGTTTTAATTGGTGATGTACATGAGCTGTGCACATGAGCCACCTCTCCAAGGGACCCTCAGGCTGCCTCAGGTGATAAATCCCCTGCTTCTCTGTCCACCCTTCATCAAAGGTGCTAAGGAGGTGTAAAAAAACGTCCCTCTGGGACCTGGCAAAGAGAAAGTGGAAACTTCCAGTTGGGAGATGGAAACTGTTTGTTGTGGTGTCCCTGCTTCACAGCCAACAGCAGAGGATGTGGTGATGTCCAGATCCTTTTGCTGGGTTCTTGCCAGTGAAGAGACAAATCAGCATCCTGCTTTTCCCTTCCCAGACCCTGATCCTGCATGGCAACTTGAGGCAAACCTTGTGGTGCCTCAAGATTAAGATGGGTGGATAGGAAAGCTGATGAGGCAGATGAGAGAGACTTGCCACCATCTCGGCAAAGAAATGCAGGTGAATTTGGTCTGAGCCCCCAGCTGCTTCCCTGTGTGTATTCAGGGAGCCCTACAGAAGCAGAGGCATCTGTGTCACAAGCCAAACGAGCCTGTAGTTTATGTACAAAGACACCCCAGCCGTTTTCCTACTGGGGCTTAGCTCTAGGATTATTCATTGCAATTCACCCTAGTGATGTTATTTTCCCTATTTAATTACCAGATTTGTTTTTTTTTTCCTGTTACATTATCTTCACTCAGCCAGGAGGAAAAAAAAAAAAATTAAAAACCCAAAACCCTGAAGACTTCTCACTTAAAAAAAAAAAAAATCGAACAAACAGAAATGGTAGCACCAAATGGATTGCAAAGACAGAGGGGACAAAGGGAGACATTTTCCTGATGTCGAGTCAAAAAAGAAACACAACAACTGTTCAGCAGAAATCACTGAGGGTTAGAGCAAGAGAGATTCAAAGGATTGATCTTCCAGCAATTAGAGAAGGGAATGCAATTAGAGTGGGGGCTGCTGCTTTCCTTCACTGTTTCTCTCCCCGATACACAAGCACAGACACACACACACACACGGGCGCACACAGGTTTTTGGAGCTTCAGGCACTGGTCACTACGCTCGAAGAGTGGAAGGGAAAATACCATTGCCCAGCCCAGGAGACAGAATCATAGAATCATTTAGGTTGGAAAAGACCTTGAAGTTCATAGAGTCTGACCGTTAACATCATCAAGTCTGACCGTTAACATCATCGAGTCCGACCATTAACCCCATTAACCCTACTCTACCAAGTCCACCACGAAGCCATATCCCCATCTAGAGGGCTTTTAAACACAACCAGGGGTGGTGACTCAGCCACCTCCCTGGGCAGTGTGGGTGACTGTGTCCTGCTTGCACAAAGCTTGGAGCTTTCCCCCTGTGGAAATGCGGGCATAACCCAGGCCCAATTTGTTCTAAGAGGAGAAGCAGTGAGGGCAAGTTGTTGGCAGTCTTTTGCCAACAGGTTAAAATTCACTGTAAGGTTCCCACATTCAAAACCAACCACTCCTGTCATAGCACCAATGTTTTCAGGTCTATTTGCTCCACTGGGCTGTGGACAGTGGGCCCTGGTGGGGAGGGGAGATGCTGCCAGCATCATGTGCACTGATGCCTGTTCTTTATTCTGTGAGGCTGATGATAGCACTTTATCCTCCCTTAGTCTGCAGGTTCACCCCCCTCTTTCCCTCCCCTTCATATTTGATGTAATTTGCTGTCAATTTGAGCAACTCCTTGAGAGAGACAGGGGAAACCTTGAGGCAGGGGAGGGTGGAAAGATCTTGGGTCCAACCATTGCCTCACCATCACTCCTAAAACTCCCCAGGGGCTGCTGGTCTGCAGCACAGGTTGGGGAGGGCCAGGGGTCTGGGGCAGAGCACAGCCAGGGCTGGGATGGAAGAGCACAGAAAGGTGCAGCCTTCTGCAAGCAGAAAGGATAAAGGGGAGGATTGAGTCTACCAGCAAGGGAAGGAAACCCAAGCAAACCCAAGAGGTGATGAGCTTGTACTTCAGACCAGTGGGATTTGCCATATGTAATTTCCCTGGAGGTGAATGTAACGAGCATATGGAGTCAGATCCTCCACTAGCTTAAACTGATATTAGTGGGGGTACTCTCACTGAGGATCTGGTTTTTCTTTTCTTTTGCCTTTTTTTTTTAAAAAAAACATGATTCCTTAACTCCAGTGATTTTATCTCTCTTTTTCTTCTTCCTCTTGCTGTAATCATCATTGTGGAATAAAGACTACAGACAGACAAATAACCCCAACTCCCTTTTTTTTTTTTTTTTTTTTTTTGTAATCTGTGTTGTAAGTGCTTTTGTAAAAAATAAAAAATAAAAATAATAATAATGTAATGGACTTTTATGATTTTTGTTTGTTTCTTTGTTTTCCATCCTTTGTAATTTGTTTGTTTGGGGTCCAGGGGGGACATTTTCATGGTTATAATTTGTGTGGACAGGGTGTTGCATCACCCTTCCTTTTACTTGTATAAAAACCAATAGTGGCTCAGCTGTGGAAAAAAAAAATGTACTTTTTTATAAATAAAGAATTTTAAAAAAAGATACATTCTGCTTTTTTTTTTTTTGATGCATTTTTTGCCTGCGTCGTTCTGCAACATCTGACTGGTAGCTGTAAGGAGAGTCACAGGAGCAGAAATGGTATCTATCTGCTTTCCAACGACCTAGGTCTCTTCCCATGATATGCAGCATTTGGTGGTGGGAGTTGCTTGCTTATGAAGGCTGAAGGCTAAGATTTAAGAGACCTCCAAAACAGCAAGTGGCCTGGAGAAGGTGGACAGGGAATAGCTGGTTTTGCCACTGACAGAGGTGGTACCGTGTGAAATTCTTGGACAGCACCTCCAAGGTAGACAAAATGAGGTGGGAGCGTTATCCCCTATCACTGCAAACAGTGAAATTCCTTGTCAAAAGATACTGCTGATGCCCAAAGTTAACCTGAGCTAAAAAATGGGCTAGAAAAACCCATCCAAAGCTGTTAAAAATTATGACACCGTCTCTAGCTTAGGAAGTCCTTAAGTTGCTGTTAGCTACAGCAAATGGGACAGGCTACTGGAAAAATGTCAATGCACACTTGATCTCTTCTTACATTTTCTCTGGGCGTGTGTAATTAGCTACAGTCAGGGCCAGGATACTGGGCTAGGCCAACCTTTGATGTGACACAGTAGGATGTTCCTTCAGTGCAATGCTTGGTTGCCATCATACATCCAGAACATCTAAATGCTATAGGGATGCAAAGGGTCCGTTGGGAGGCAAGATCAGTCAACCTGCATCCCTACATCTCCGTTACTGATCTCTGCATTGAGAAGAACAGTTTGCCTTTCCCCTTTCCTCCAGCTTCCTGACTGAATATACGCTACAAAGAAGTATATGCTACAAAGAAAGCCTTGTTTCCCAAAGATCAGTAGAGACAACTGTGCAAGACCTGGACTTTTGCAAGGGAGGGAGAGACCAAGCAAGAGATCAGAGAAAATGTGCACGCTTTTGCTTGCCCTAGCATCGACAGGCACTCTGCCTTAGCCGAGGGAGCGGAGTACTCCCCAGGAAGGGATTTTTGCACCCACTTTCAGCATGTGGATGATCTGCTGGAGTTTTGAAACAAAACCCAGTGCTACCCAACACAGAGAGACAGAGAGAGGGATCCTCACCCAAATCTGCACTTGCACTGGTCTCCATTGTGAAGAGATGAGCTGGACAGAGAGGGAGGTGTTCAGGATTAATCTGGAAAGGAGTGGTTTGGCGCATACTGTTCATTCCCTGTTGGCAGCAAAGGAGGCGTGGAGCATGCACCAGAGCAGCAGGAGGCTCTTTGATACCAGGCTCGATGATCAATGCATTGTGTGCTGCTTGGCAGACAGGCTCCCTCCAAACCCTATGCCACTAACGGAGCCAGTTTTCAGTCATTCTGCTGGAAAAGGAGTGTGCTGGGCACCTCACTTTGGAAGGGATTAAAGAGAGCCTTGGGGAGGCTTTCCTCAGATGTAAAGGGAGGAAAAGCCAGGAACAGCCTTGTTATCAGGCACATCATGGCCAAGAGAGTTGTGGCCACTCTCTGGGCTGTATCTACTTGTCCATATAATTTACTCCTCTCATTTTCTCCCATCTGCCAGCTCTTCTTAGTAATGACAGATGTTGGAAGCATAGCTTTGCTTCAGCTGTTCAGGTCAGTAGCCCTAGAAGTGACCATGGCAGCGGTGCAGAGGGGGAGCATCTTACAGAACTGGATCCCCAGCAGCTGGCTCAGATGCATCTGCCAAGTTTGGGGGTAGGGAGAAAGGAGAGAAAGAAAAGGAGCACCAGGAAGCTGGGATGGGGGTCTAAGATGGAAGGAAGGATAGGAGGGGCAGTCTTTGCCCATGGTCCTGCTGGGATGAGCTCCTGGGAAATGCTGCACTGATTTCCCAGGCCGTGTCTTACAGTTAAGTGATGATGGATAAAACCCATTGCATGGGGCCTCTTCTCAGCAGCTCAGGTTGCAGAGAGCTGAGCACAGCAGGAACTGACTCCCATGCAGTGCCCCTAAGTATTGTGTTTCTCTGGAACAAAACAGAAACACGTTGGGGGCAGGAATGCCAGCGATGCATGTAGCCCATGGAAAAATGGCAGCGTGGCTTGGATCTCTTCTCAAAGCCACATCTCTGCAGGCAAGCACTGCTGGCCCCAAAAGCAACTTCAGGGCCCTGATGATCAGCAGATAGTCAGGGGAGGAGCTGGATCAGGGCAAGAGGAGATGAACAAGAGGCTTGT
Source organism: Megaceryle maxima (assembly GCA_024605025.1). NCBI lineage: Eukaryota > Metazoa > Chordata > Aves > Coraciiformes > Cerylidae > Megaceryle > Megaceryle maxima. The sequence goes on from JANHGN010016609.1 coordinate 71,904, forward strand.
GTTTGCTCTTAGGCTGTATGCCAACTGCCAAGCGTGGTCTAGCAGCAGAGAGCCAGTCTAGACCAGAGTGAACACCATGAGGTTTATCTCCCTGGAACTGGGAGATGTACACAGAGTTCAGGGCTGAAATGCCCATGAGGAAGATATAGAACAAGGTTCCCAGATGGTGAAAGCACATCCAACTTTTCTGACAACAATGGAGTTATGCTTATTTCCACCTATACAAATGAACGTGACCTAAGATTTGTACTGAGATACAGTCCAGTGTAACCAGCCTTATAACCCTGGACACAGGCACCTAGGAAGGAAATGTTCTTCCCATGCTGGGACTAGTGCCTTGCACAACACTTGAAACCAGATGGATCTCCCAGGGATCCACATTCATGTCGGACTCAGAACTGGAAGCGCAAGAGCCAAAGGGCTCCGCAGACAGAGAAAGAGCAGTGTAACTAGGAGATGTTAAACCAGGCTGGCTATGAAGAGCTGGGAGCTCAAGGGGCACTGGTGACAGGTCACGTCACAGAGCATAAATCCAGAAATATGTGACCTTCAATCCAAAATTCATTGTGAGGTAAGAGGCAATCCGTGTTCTAGTTCAAGTCAGAGAGCTCAAGGTCACACATACCATTAAGTCTCTGGGAACTAGCGCTGGAAAGATGTAACTGAGAGAAACTTGCCAAGTGAATTACTTGTAGTAACAAATATGTTTGATCAGGTTTTTCTTATGGTTTCAGATTATTTGCAATCTTGAGTTTGATTTGTATGAACATATTTGTTAGAGGAAATTGCTTTATGCAAATGTATTCCAGCTGGGGGACCTGTGACACTGAGAAGTGCTGTTGAGCCTCAAATGCCCTCAGTGGTGCCTGGCAGAAGGAGAGGGGGCTGGTTGACTCCTCCTCCAAACAAGGCATTTCACAGCCTTCCCAGACGTGTTTAGGTGCAGACTCTCTCTTATATAGTACTTGCAGAACAAGAATCAGACTGTAAAAAAACCCCTGGAAGTGTGTTGCGCTCCAATTTTACATTTCAGCTAGCAGAAATCCGAGGCGGGCATGGCCACACAGGCAAAGCAGGGGCACAGCAAGATAAATGTGTGCATGATTAAAATGAACTTTAAAAATATTGTTATCACCTCCCAGGGGCTGAGTTAGTGAAAGGTAGTAATTTATGGAAGCTAGCCACTGGAGTTGTGCCCTTCACCTCAGCAGTTGAGGTAAATATTGTGGCCTCAGCTGACTAAGCCCAGCACAAGGTGAGTTAGGGACATTCCCTCCTCTGTAGATTTTACAACTGCTGAAGCAAACCCAGATCCCTGTAGGAAACAGAGGTTTCTGTCTGAAGTGTATGGAATTTGAGGAAGAAAGTTATTTGCATGTAAAAAGGCACTAAATGCTCTTTCTGCCTTTGCAGAAAACACTGTCCTGTAGCTTTCTGGTGAGCTCAGGAGGAGCAGTACAGAGCTGGCTAAATCCCGGGAGATGAATATGGAGCAAATCTTAAGACATCAAAGGGAGTGCCCTTTGAGGAGCTGTGAAAGGAGGGGTTTTTTTTCATTAGTGCCTGGTTGTCAAGCCTTTTTCTGGCCTCACGTTTGTGGTACATCTGGGGCTTTGCAAAGCAAACACTTTCCTCCATTTGTCTGCCTGTGAACCACCACTAGCCCAACGGAGAGAGGGTACCTGCGTGTTTCCATTTCTCCCTTATCTCGCTGTTCCTCTCAAACTCCTGCCAGCCTGTTTATCTCACGGTTTCGAAAAGAAAATTGCCAACTTCACACCTGTCAGGTTTAACTGATTGCCTGTCGCTTGGAGGGAGGGAGGGAGTCCATCTGTATGGCCCTGGCTGCACTGGCTCTGTTCGCCAGGGGAAACGTCTCCATCCCTTGAGAAACAAAAAGCTTCATTTCCCATCTCCCAGCCTCATCTCATTGTCCTGCTGTAGCTCCCAGCCCTTTCAATTACCGCTTTACAATAATAATGAACAGTAGCTTTCTGCTGGCACACAGTTTTGTCCACCCAAGGAGCTGATACCATCATGAAACGCTCATCCCATGAGGTCCATAATTTCCCAGCTGTGCAAGAGAATGTCCTTCCCCAGGGGGGTGATACAGAGGAGTGAGATGATTTCAGCAAAGGTGTGCAGGGACACAGGGAGAAGGCTCAGGGGTGGACTCAGGAGATCAAAATCCTTGTCTTGCTCATCAGAGCACACTTCTACCCATGGGATATATTCCAACACATGCCTGCTGTTGCCATCGCCAGCACGTGTCTTGCCACAGCGCTGGTGCATCCCCCTTCTTTTGCCCACCCTGAATCTGCAGAATCTGGGGGAGACTTAATTCTGGCTCTGCCCTTCCTGGTAGCTTAGCCAAGGAGGAGGTAGGGGAAGGAACAACTGTAGGAGGGGCACCCAGTCCAGCTGCTGCCATCTGTGCAATGTCCAAGGCTGTTGGTCTGAATGCTGCAGCTGTCTGGCATTATGAACGGATACCGGAGTGCGAATGCTGAGTCTGAATGGCTCGAGTAAACACTGCAGAGTTGTCCAGAAATAATGGCATGGGGGTTTTATAATAGGAAGGAATCATAATTAAATATAAATTTGTTACTAAATGGTCACTTCCTGGGGTTTCGTTGATGTCCGATTAACTTAACTTTTCATTTGCATAAGCAATAAATGTTTAATTATGTTATTAATATATTTGAGTTGAGAAGCTTATGGGGTTTTATAATTGGCATTTAACTAGATAGTTCCAGCATATTAACTGATGTTTTATGGCTCCATGCGAGGTTTCCCAATTATATCTGACCTAAAAATTTGCTTGAAGGACCTGCCTTGAAAGTGTTACCTGAGCAGCGGAATAGGTGTGTTCAAGAGGACAATGTGTGGAGCCCAGAGGAATGTGTGAAGGCAGCTCTGCACCCTCCATAGAGGCTTAGGGATCCCTTTCCCCTCCCACTTTCCTTAAGGCCCACAACCTTTCCTGTGCCAGATAGGAGGTCACCTCTCCTCTTTCAGCATTCAGCTGACTGCTGAGCCAAAGAGGCTGACACACATCAGAGGATTAGGGTGGGGAGAAAGAGATTTAGAGATGGGGAAGGCTGGTTACAGCATAACCTTGTGACTGATCAGCTCTGGCAGCCCCTGGGACTCTGTGTTCAACTCCCAGCCCTTGCTTGTTCCTCTGTTCCTCTGCTGCAGGCTGGCACTAGTTTCTTTCTCACCAGGGAGGTGTTAAGGAACATGCTTTAAGGTCCAGTTCAACCGACTTCCTGGAAAGCTATACTCGGACATCTTCTGCATTCTTCCCTTCTGGGTTCTGTTCCTTTTAAAAGCATGGCTGCTTCAGCAGAGATGCAGAGTATTGCAATGGCTGAACAACGTCCCGAGTCTACTAATGAGCTGCCAGGGACTGCTAAGGCACTAAGGTGGGCATTTTTTTCCACACACCCTATGAAAGCATTAAGTAGCATCAGGCCCACCACCCCTCCTTGTGGACTCCATGGAAATGTGCCCACTGACAGCGATTCCCTCTTGACAGCTCCTCCTGAGACCTGTCAGTTAGCCACTCTTAATCTATTTTGTATTCCATCTCTACGCTTACTTTGATGAGATGACTGGTTTAGTGGGGAAAAAAATGACATTGTGGTTGACTGACAAGACCCATTTCCCACAAACTGAGTAGACTGGCATTGATTGTATTCCTGCCTTTTAATTCTTTATTAACTGGAACCTGTGTTACTTTTTTGTATTATTCAAGTTATTCTCGATGTCCTCTTCCAGTCGGTTAGAATTTAACCTTCTAGAATGTAACTATTTTAACAAAAAGCAAAAAAAAAACCCAAACAAACCAAACCAGCAGTGAGCTAGGGATCTCCTCAGCTAAGTATTTCAACCTATCTGTTTGCTTATAATAAGTGGAGTATCCAAGGAGATGGTGTCCAGCAAACTCCTCAGTCTTGTCACCCTCAAACACACGGAAATTGTTTTGTTGTTTCAGAAGCCACAAACAAACGTCTGTTTTTTCCAGAGACAGATCATGAATACTTATTGAAATATTCTGCCTTTTCTGAATCTTTACCGCCCTCTTGACCATATCCACCTGGTAAAGTGCCTATAAACAACATTGAAGAAATGTTGTTTATTCCTATTACATTCCCCTGAGTAACCCTGGCTCTTGTATCAATCGCCTGCTCTCCACAGCTTCTCTTTCATACTGACTGATTGCTCTCTTCCCAGCTTTTCCATTTGATCTGTACTGGAGATGGGGGAAGCTCCCCGTGTGCAAGGTAACAAACACCCAGCCGAACAGGGTCACGTGGCTAAATACTGGTGGTTACTTGCTAAGGCACAGACTGTCTCAGGAGCTTGCAAGAGGTTTCAGAAGTTAAGAGGAAAGGTGTGTCAGGAGTCTTTCATTGCCATTAACAGGAGGGAGAAAAGGGTCAGGAACATAAAATCTGAGTTGCCTCGTGCATCATTGTCCTTCTCCTGGAGCAAGATTGAATGAGGCAGAGAGGGATATGGTGTAGCTGCTTGCATCAAGTCAGTGCAGGGACAGTGACCACCCTGGCTTAGGAGAAGCAGATCTTACTGTCAGTATGCTGTCAGTCGGGAAGATGTCTGTGACGAGCAGAAGAGAAGGCACTGGCACTGGAGTCCAGATCAGAGTCACATGAGCATAGAACAGCTTCATTCTCACACATCACTACAGAATAGCTAGCAGCTCCCTCCCCGCTCCAGGAGGCTGAAGAGTCATTCTTTTGTCTAGACTGCAGCAGGTCTCAAGGGTATTTAAGAAGCTGTGGGAGAGAAGGGAAGGGGGGGTATGATGAAGCACAGCAGCCTCAAGCCCTCCTTGCTGCTGCACTTACCAGGGAAGAAACAAGAACTGCAGCCCTGTCTACCGTTCCATTTGCACAGTTATTCATGCTCCTCCTTGTCCTGCCACACATACCCTGTGTCTGCACCTAACTCCCAGCAGTCTCTCTGTGTAGATGCAAACAGGGAGTTGATCTCATCCTTTGGGGACATCCAAGATACAGCTGCCCCTGTGCTGTAGGCACCCCAGAGGCAACAGGAGATAAATACAGACAAGGGCACATGGCCAAGCAGAGCAAGAGGTTCCCAGGAGTGCTGCTGAAGATTGTTGAGCAAATTAACTCTATTAACGCAAATGATGAGAGTCTGAGCTGCAGTCCCTGTACCTTCTATCTGACAGAATTCATCTGGTGACTGCTTGTAATAGCATGACCTTAATGGACTCATCAAGGGAGCAAGGCTCTGTCTCCAGCTAAACATGGATTTGGGACCATGCTGTGCTCTGGACAGCTATACCAGGCTGCTAAGATCAAGAGAGACATACTCTGCTGTAATGGGGTTCAGGATCTGGCTCCTTCATCCCTCCAGGAGAGGCAATTTCAAGTGTCATCACCTTCTCGAAACTGTACAGCAGAAGAAATAAATTACTAAAGGGATTTGATTGTTCATTACTCTGCTGAGCTGCAAGGAAATGAAGCAGAACTAAAATTAAGGGCTGGGAGGCAGAGGAAACGTCAGATAACATTTTCCATCTTCTCCAGGGCCCATCTTCTCCACCAAAACAGGCTGGAACAGTCTCCATACTGCTGCACTGAGCTGTGAAGCCCCTGGTTCTGAGAAGGCAGGGGGGGCTGTGGAGTTGGCCAAGCAGGGAGAAGAGAGGGCAGGGTGAGGTTTCTGCTGGGGTAGGTGGGTTAGAGACAGCAAAGTCGTGCCTGGTCTCTCTGATGAAGTCACCAAGGGTACAGAAAGACTGGGACATCCCAGAATCTCAAGCTGATGCAGACATTTCTTGGCTGAATGCAAAGTGCAGGGATGCAGCACATGTGCATGTGCAGAGGGGCTGTTCCTATGGGTGGACACTGCTGCAAAGGACCGTTTGCTGTTGCACCCTCTGAACAACTGGGTCTTTCTGCTGCACAGTGATGACTTTCCTAAAAGGCTTGCTCCAGGAGTGGAAGAAAAACGAGCCCAGTAAGAGGTTTCTGAAGGGGAGCTCCCACTACAACAGCTACTCTGCAAAAGTCAGTCCTTATCTCTGCTGGATCCCATGGGGTTAACGCTCAGCTCCTATTGCTGCTGTCCAAACCCCTTCCATGTTAGTGGCCACTGGGAAGCATAGCGAGGGAAGGGCACCAGGGGTTAAAGCCGCATTCCAGACATGCTTTCGCTGCCAGCAGCTACTTAACCAGATGCTACTTAACCAAGGATGACTCTGCTACTTCCCCCGCAGGAGAAGAAAGGGAGAAAGCTGGTCATTACTGGAGAGAGCTGAGATGCCTCCACCCTTGGTGAATGGCAAAGCAATTGGCTTTGTTGGAATGCGTGTGAAATCTCCACTAATATCTAACACATCCATGTGTCCACTTGCAGTTGGGCATGCTCTTCAAAGCAGGCAGCCCAGGGAGGGCTGGATCTCCACACCACACTGCCAAGCTCTCCCAAAACCTCATCAGAGACAGGCAAGTGGTTTGCAAAGTCTGTAAGTGCCAGTTGGGCTAGTAAAAATTACAGAGGAAAACAAAGCGGGCAGAGATCTTAAAGGGATGTTGTGATTAGTACCTAGACTGTGGGATACCCATGCTCCAAAAGGACCCGTGGGATACCCAGTCATCCGGTTATCAGCAGAGAGGGGATATATCAGGTCACTCAGAGAGGGGCTTGGCAGTTGTGTGGAATTCCTGCCAGTGGGAGGGAGAGGAAGGACAATGAGAGTGGTCAGGAGCATCGGTTTTTTTAATCGCCCTTGGAGACACTGGCTTTTGGCCCCACTCAAAATACCAGATATCACCGGGAGCCTCCCAGCAGCTGGTGGCTCAGAGCAAACGCAGAGCAAGCAGAGCACCCCATGTGCAAGGCCAGGTCCCCGACCTCACCAGGGCCCTGTGGACCCCACCAGTGCAGGGGGGATTTCCAGGGCAGTGAAGCTGAAGCCCTGCCGGGACTGCAGCCATGGCTTGGCACTTGCCTGCCTGGTGGCTAATTGTGTAAATGGGAGTGACATCAGCAAACACCCGAGGCTGTGACGGCTTTTAAAATTCTTCCTGACTTATATCAGGGCATAGAGGCAGAAGAGCAGCTCTGCTTCATTCTGGTGTTTAACCTCTGCTTGGCCAGCTGCATCGCCAGCTCCCCGAGGTGACACAAAACCAGAAACACCTTCCCATGATAGCAAGAGGAGTCTTGAGCTCTTTCTGTAGCTGGAGGAGTCTCTGGGAGGCAGGGGTGGAGAGGGCTGCTGATTTAGCTCTGCTCTTGTTATGCTTTTGTCATCAAGTGAAGCCCAGACACTCCTCCTGCTCAGAAGAACCCTGCCAGCCACCTTTGCTAACCAAATTGCTCCCCATTCTGAGGTCTGACCCCCCCTTCTTTTTCTCATTGTACATCACCAGGTGAACAGCACTTGGTAACAGAGCTGATTTTGGATTCTGCAGAGGTTAAGTGGTGCTGCAAACTGCAAGTTGACCGTGACACATTGACTCTGTTTGCATGGGGACAGATTCTCTTCCCTGTGAAGTGCTTTCACAAGTGTTTCTTGCAGCCTGGTCACCACTGCCTGCACTTAGACAAGGATCTGAGCTGAAGCAATTTCTGAGCGGGGCTTAGGTGACCAAGACATTGTGTTCCCCTTCTCCTCTCCACTTTGGGCAAAAGGAAGGGGCATGAAGATCTTGGACCCAGCTCTGATGGGTGAAGGACATGCTGCTGCTGAGGGGCAGGATGGCACTTCAGTCACACACACTAATGGTCTGGTGCCACTGGCTCAGCTTTCCAAGCAGTGTCTTTCTGTTCTTAATCCCTTTTATCATCTGGATGCTTAGCTGTTCCTGCAAGGGATTCACTTAATATACACATGGAAGGGAACTGTCCCCAGAGAAACCCACCCCACCTCTCCTCCCTCAGACTTAAGATCACTTTAAAATCTCCAGTGACTTGCAAGCTCTGCTGTTTAGTGTACCCTTTGGCCCATCAACTTTGCCAGCTCACATCTCTGTCTCTCCTGGGAACAGCATTTCATTAACCCTTTGCAAACACCAGGCATCACAGGGCTCTCAACCAGCTTGTGCCTGGGGGTGTCTATGCTATTGGAGCGTGTCTCAAATTAGCCAACCCCACTCTTGTCTTTAAAATCAAACCGGAGACATATTTGTTCTGCCAAGCTTTTCCACTCAGTTTAATTTAGCTCTGTGAACTTGCCGTGTCTCGGGCTCCCTGGAATGTGTCAGGTGGGGTGTATTATAAATATGCATCATCTGATCTCATTGTCTTGCTCAAAGGTTCAGCAGGCAGAGAGTCCAGCAAGTGCTGGTTCCTTCCACTGGAACAGGGTGACAAACCAGGTCACAGACAGGCTTACTTGGAGCTGGCCCTGTACCAGGACAGGCTGCTTTAGACGTGCAGGCTGTATATGCCTGTGAACAGGGGTGCAGTTGAGCACCAAGGTAGCATTAACTCTAGCGAGGCTGGCAGCTAGAAGAGCTTCAAAGCTGCCAGCATAAAGAAAGAAGAATCACGATTCCTTCCCATTGATTTGCAATGTGTCTGTGAGCAAGGCAGCACACTGCTGAGTGCCTTGGCTAGCCAGCCATGAAAAAGATGAGGATTTGTTTAGTGAGGGGAGGTGATTAACGGAAAGGGAACCCTAGTTTGCAGCTGATTACAGATGCAGGCAGATCTTTGAGGAAATGGCTTATCAGAGGTGTTGCATGTTGTTATGCTGGTTTTCTGCAAAGCACTAAGGGATCAGGTTGAAGTTAGGAGGAGGCAAGGATGGGAGAGGAGTGCGCAGCACTCTCTGAGCAAACTAGCTTCTCTCAGAACTACAGTAAACCAGGCCCAGAGACTGACTCATCTTCCAGATTTACCTGGAGGGTGCAGTTTAGATGGGGCTCAGGTTCTCCCTGGGGCAGCTGGATACAAGTCAGACAGTCAGGAAAGAAAGAAGACAGTACCGGTGGGAGACCCAGCCCTCTCATCCAAACCAAGCCCTACTGCCTGCCAGCACCTCTGTGCCACCCACCACAGCTGCCAGTGCAATTGGTGCAGGACTCCATTTCACAGGTCTGCTCCTCCCCACCTGCTCAGGCTGGATGTCACTGTGCACATGATGCACTAAGTCCACAATTATCTGTCTGATCCCAGCTTTACATAAAAAGACAATCCCAGGTAGGCACAGACTCTTGGTGGGGATGTAACATCCCGCTCTCAATTCTCCATCCTGAAGAGCCAGGTCCTTTCCAATCTTAATGATTCTATGATGCAAATGTCCCAGCCACACAGTAGCTTTAATGGAAGAGACCTTACTTTCAAAAGTGTGACAGATGCTGCCTCTTCTTTCCTTTCCTTTTGCAAAGTCCTCCACATCACTCCCCCCCACACCAAGAGCAAGTGAGTCATTTCCTCTGCTCCGCCATACCCTTCTCTGGAAGCTTTCCAGTTTATCTGTCTTTGCCTCACTTCAAGTTCCCTTCGGGAACATCTCTCTTGCTCTCCAGCAAGCTGGTGCTCCACAGCCATCGTTGTTCCTCCGTTACGATTTTCTACTGAGCTCTGCAGCTGCCCTATTGCACCCCGTGGACACGGCGCGTCTGGACAGCTCCATCCGTGTGTCTGTGCTTTGAACCACTCCACGGCTGTTGCAGCACCTCTGAGCCAGGGCTCTGTCCGTACAGACACAGTCATCAGCCCTGCGGCTGTTTGGACAAGGGTTTTTTCACAGCCAGTGCTATGAAGCTGTGCACCGATTGTGCGCTGTGATCACGCCTGATGCATCTCTCCAGGATGGACATTCTTGCCTAGTGGACATTCTTTACTTGTTTGGGAGATGTGAACTACTGACAACACTGGACGCTGGGTGTGATTTAACTGAGCACTGGGACTGGTGAATTACAGTCTCAGCACCTCACGAAATGTTTTAATTGATCTAGTGGTAGAAAGCTCTTCATCCGTTACCGGTTACTTTGGGAAACCCAGACACACAGACCATCAGGTGACTGGGAAGGATGCTTTCTGCGTAGATAATCACTTTTCTTCCTTCCCTAGGTCTGCTTCCGTCTCCGCAAGAGCCATGGGAGAGCAAAGTAATGAACAAAACTGTTCTGAAAGAGACTGGGGGTGGGGTGTCCTTCTTTCCTCCTTAATTGTAATACTGTAAATTAATTCAGTTTCTAGCAGGAACGAGGAGTTCCCAGCAGCCCTTAGACATCCAGATAAGGCTGAGCTGTTTGTTCAGCCCCTTTGGGTTCTCTGGTACCTGCCTCACTGCCAACTGCTTCACACAAACTTTTTGGAGAGTTTTAAATTATTCGAGCGTGACACAGAGCAAGGGGTTTTGCATTCTTAATTGGCAAAGCCTTTTCCCAATCCAGTCTGGAGGCCCCTGAGCTGTCCTGCCAATTTATTCTGATCCTGATTCACAAGCCTTGCAAACATCTTCCCAGGGCTGCCCAAAAGCCCTGTCAATGTAACTGAATCCTCATCTGCCAGTTCTTATCATCCTCTCCTGAGGCTTTGCTGGTGCCCTCCTGCTTGACTTACAACACCCCTCCTTGCAGCCACCCTGCCCTCCAGAAAAGCCCTGACTGTACCTGTTAAAGAAGTAATGTGCACAGAGGAGGGAAAGAAAAAGGCTGGGTGGTAGGTGAGCCCTCCAAACTGAAGTAGCTACAGCTCTTCCCCAGGAAGGGGAGATTGAGGAAATAAACAGCTGGGGGTGCAGAAGAAAGAGGAACTGCATTGCCACACAGCCCTATCTTAGGCAGCTGGGAAAGCACCAACACTGGGATGTTCATACCAGTAGCCTTAAGAGCCTGGCAAAAGGGAAGTATTCTGATAGACACACCAAAATATCTGCATTTCTCCTTGTGCTTCTCTGTTCTTTACCTCTCCTCATTCCTTTACTGCCTTTGCCAGCGTCCTATAGTTACCTCTCTCTCTCTTCTGCAAACTCATGTCTGCATTTTCCTCTCTTTAAATTTTCCTGGCCCCTTTCCACTATTACACAGCCCTGATCAAGTTCCCGGAGATGCATTTTAGCTTTATTTATTTATTTATCTATCGCTCTTTCCACCCTCTTCCCCCCACACACATACACACCTACTGATTTACAGCAGTAGCAGCAGGCTGATGTTCTCTGCTCCCTACCTGCCATTCAGAGAGCCTTTAGGGGCCAATTCGTCATGGAAATGCCCCAGCCAATGTGACTGGAAGATTCTTTACAGTGGCTGTCCCTGCCACAATCTCGAAAGCTGTCCAGAGGCTTGGATCACAACATGTCAGCTTTCTGCCTGAGCATGGCTATAAGGGAGCTCTCTCAAGGCAGAAATATTATTTACAGGATAATGTGGCTTACGGAGAAGGGAAGAGAAAGAAAAGTGACTGCCACTGCCGAGGACAGAGGGGAGCAAAGCCTCACGTTCTGATGACTACAGCATCCTGCCACGGGAAGGCACACAGTTCTGAGCTCTTAATTAAGGAACTGGGGAAAGCGGGGTGTGGGATGCTGATCAATGGAGGCTCTGGATGGAGTGTCCTTGCGAGGCAAGAGAAAACCAGGTTTGCATGGAAGGGGATGGGGGACCTGTGTCAAGACAATTCCCAAGGCAAATTCTTCATTGGTAGCAATGTCTCAGCACGGTGCTGGGAGTTCAAGTGCTTTGTACAGATACAGTAAACATGCCAATTCTCTGCTGTGCCATTTGTTGGTATTGACCAGAGAGAGGATTTCCCTGGGAAATGTTTATTCACCTCAGTTCACTCCTGCATGACAGCAGCAAATCTGAAAGATGAAGAAGGCTGTCTGTGAGGTGGGATCTGGGAATACCCTGCTGGCAACGATTCAGCGCAGTCAGTTCTGCAATTTCACCTGGCACGTGGGATTTGAGGCAGCCCAGCCTTTGAGCTAAGAAAATGCTGAGTCCGTGGATGTGAGGCAGGAGTAAGTGGCAGATTTGCACCCTGAAAAGTCCTCTACAAGCTGTCCCATGTGGTTTGGGAATGTGTGCAGACATTTTATAACCATGCACGCATGGAAAGAGGGTATAATTTTGAGGCTGTGAGGATGGGTAGTTTAGTGGAGATACTGGGTACCTTTGTGATACCCAAGGCTGTAACTGTAAGTCTATAGTAGTAAGGTCCATATAGTCCAGTATCTGCTATCTAGGAGTAGCCAGTAGCCAGTGCATTAAGAAAGGTACAAAAATTAGGTGTGACAGGCAAGTTCTACAAAGAATCTTGGTCCATCACCCCTGTCTCAGTCCCCTCCCCTGAATTTCTTTTCCTCCTCCTCCTCCTCCTCCCTCCTTTCCAATTATCTCCTTCTTTCATCACTGCCGGAGCTGTAAGTACAAAGTACCAATTAGCTAGTTTTCAAGTTTAATTAGGTTGGAAGGTAGAGCAAATTAAATCCTTTTATCATAGGTTTCAAAAAGCTTTCCCATCAGGCCCATGGGATAGGTTGCTTTTGAATGAGGTCCACGTTAGTCCCCGAGGAGCTCGCCCAAGTCACAAAGCTCTCCAGCCAGGAGACAAAAACACAAGATACGATGTATCTCACCCTCACCCCTAAATCCTATGCTCAGGACATCTTTTTGGTAAGGCTTAGGGGTGCACATACCTCTACTCCACCTCAATAAATTGAGGATTGGTCCCTAGCTCTTCTAAGGTCTACATGAATAGCAAAACTCTCCTTCATTTCAACAGCGCTAGGAATTCAGTGAAGCCTTCAGAAGGCTTTCAAGATAGATAAATAATATCAAGTGGCAGATCCACATGAGTTCCTCTGCCCACCATAGGGTGGCTGCTTGGAAGCACTTTTATTCCCTAAACCCTTCTTTCTTCGAGGACAGAACAAAGGCAGCAAAACGGATCCAGGAATAACCACCTGATTTAAGGGGAAATTGCAGAATAGCAAGGAAGTGGTTAGCTCTTGGAGACACAGTGAGCTGCAATTGTAGCCACAGATTTCTATTCCTCTTGAGCTCTCACCGCTGTGTTTCAGTATGACCTGTCTCCCTCCATGAAGCTGCCCGCGCACGGCTACCTGAGACAGCTTCAGAGCTCACTGACATCTTTGCTCCCGGAGTCCCTGGTTCTCCTGGACTTTGTGCCTTACAGTTGTGCTGCCTGATGCTCTAACCCTCTCTCCTTTGCTTCCCTGTGTGTTGCAGATAAGCCACTACCTCAGGGTGCCCCGGGAGGCATTATTGGGATCGTAGGAGGAGTCATTGCAGCAGCTCTCATCATTGGTGTGGCTGTCACCGTCATTATTGTCTACAGGCGTCAGCAGAAGAACCGCACCGACACGGACAATGACCTGTAAGTAGCCCCGTGCTCACAGGCAGTCAGGACGGGGATGATACAGCTGCTGTTGGATGGGGCAGTGGACAGAGAGCATCACTGGCCCTTCTGCTACCTGCACACAAAAAAAGCTTGGCAGCAAATAATTTTTTCCTGACATTTCTCCCTGTCTGCTGCCATCTGGCTCACTCCTCTGACTCTCTCCCCTTCCTTGGGGCACCCTAGTGCTTTCTATCCTGTTCTCACCTATATTTGAACTCTTATCACGAGGCTTAAGTGGAAACTGAAGCACAGTGATGTTCACCCAGATGCTGCTTTTGCTGTAGCACATCCCTGGACATGGTGCAGCTGCTCAGTGCCACTCTCACCTCCAGTGGTGGGAGAGGATCCTACTCTTCCCTCTTCAGCAAAATGTCTTCAGGCTGCTGAATTGGACTGAATCACATTCTGTCATCAGAGGGCAGTTTCTGGTAAACCCTGATCACCTCTGAATCTATCTCCAAAAGTCTAGAAAGGATTTACATCCACTTGACATCACAGTTTTGTACATATGGTGCCAGCCCAAAGACATGAACTCTGGCAATTCGAGAGAAGGGAGAAGGGATGACCCAGGGGCTCCTCTTTGACAGGTACTTGCTTTGCTCTGCCCTACACTGTGCAGGGAATTCAGTGGTGTGGAGTTCAGCCTATGTAGCATGAACAGAGCCCTGTTCAGAAATGTTTACCCTGGCCTCTTCCTGAAAAGCTCTGTCTTGTCACTGCCATTTCACAAGAGCACTCCTCTGCTTCCTTCCCACCTCACAGGCAAGGCACAGAAAGCCCAAAGGCTAGAAGTTGCTTTTATCTTCCACAACTGCCCACCTCATTGTTGTTACATCTTGGCCACATTTTGTGCTCCATTTAATCCCATTTAAGAGAGGGCATTGGAGGATAGAGGGAGAGGGAGGGAAGAGTACTGGGGGAAAGCAGGAGAGAGACAGAAAGGCACACAGACCAAAAAAAAAAAAAAAAAAATAACACCACAAGGTGAAATTGCATCAACAGCATCAGCCCTATGATAGAGATGCGTTCAGACAATCCACTTCCCACAATGGCTCTCCACGCAGGCACAGGGAAGAGCCACTTTAGCTGAGAATAGAAACACAATGGTGCCCTAGTCTGCAGAGGTGCTGCCTCTATTGTGGAGACTGGTCCGAAGCCTCTGAAAGTTAATAGCGTTTCTTTACTTTAGAGCCATGAAGTCAATGCTTTGCAGAGCCCTGGGGTCTAGTTTTACTCTCGCCCTCACCCTTACATTCTGGTCCCAGTCTGGAATCTACTGGGCTGCCAAGGAAAGTCACTCATCTCTATCAGAAGATCTAGCGAAGTTCGTACAGAAAGAAGGGAGGGGCAGACAGCTAATTAGTCAATCGGAGTTTTAATAGGTTTTGTAAAAGGATTAGACACATCTGTGCATATGAACAGAATGTGCAGAGACAGTCTCTAGGCCCGGATTATAAAGGCTGCCAGTCCTTATGCTCTGGGGCAAAAGCTGATCCCCTGACTCGGGGTCAGGGATAAACGTCCCTGCGTGGCATAGCGTATATCTATGAGGAAGATTCAAACTCCTACTGGGAAGCCTGTGGTAGGGACTACTGTCCCTGATAAGCTCCCAAACTGGGGCTGACATTACCTTAATGATTTGCAGTGACCACTGCCAGACACTTTCTGGTAGCCTGCAGCCATAAAATAAGCCACCTCCCATGGAATGATTTAGAGCCACTCTAAAGCAGTGCTGGCAGACAGGTATCCCAGCTGCACCCTTGGGATCTGCAATCCGACATGAGTATTTGCTTGGAATTAGGAACAGAATGTTAGGAGGGAGTTTATTTCTATCAACAATTCTAATTGGGGTGAGAAAGAGGGCACAGCAGGGGGGCGATACTGAGAATAATCTATATGATTGTATTGGCAGTTCGGTGACAAACACAGTCAAATCTTTGGCACGTGCAGGGGCTGTCTTGTTATGGCACATCAAAGCAAGCAGAGCCCTTTCTCTTGATCTCTAATCAGCTACCACTTCTTTATCTGCAGAATTGACTTGCCTCCATCCCACAAACCTGCCCCTCCACCAAAGAGGAAACAGGAGATGAAAAGCCACCTGACTGCAGAAGACATCCAGGTACGCCTCCCCAGCCGAGCTGCCACTTCCTTCCTCTGGCAAGGAAAACGGATTCCAAGCAGAATCCACAGCGCCTAAATTTGGAAAAAATGGGTTTGCAAGAGCAAAGAAGTCCATAGCCTGTGTTTGAGGGGCAGAAAATAATGACATGTCTGCCCAGAATTCCCAAAGATTGACACTAATTGAAAGCTATAATTTAGATCCTGCTTACTCGCTTTTGAGGGGACTGAATTCTAAATGTGTTCTGATGGGCACTTAGGTGTGAGGACTTTTGAGCATCCCCACCATTTTTAATGACACAAGTGGTAGTGAGGGTTATGAAGATGAGAGAACAAGAGGCAAATAATATGGTGGGTGCTAGGGAGAAGATAAGATGCACTGCCCTTCATGGTGATATCTGGTGGTGGTGTCACCTGCAGCAGATGTTGCCCCAGGCTGTGACAGAAGGATAGCACTTGCTCTTCTCATCCCTTCTCTCTCTCCTCTATTACAGGTTGTTCACTTAGACAACATGAAACACGAGGAAGAAATCCAGAAACTCCCTTTGCAGACTCCATACTACGACATGGCAGCCACTGAACCCTCTCCCTACAATGACAAACTGGTAAGGAGATCAGGGTGCTAATGGTGCTGCCTGACCACATCCTTACCCCGGCCTCACTGCCTTTCACACAAGCTGTCTCACTCTATAAAATAAAAGACCCCCACCAGCCACAGGGCTGAATACGCAGCCTTCACAGTCCAGGAGCATCCTCTCCTGGAAGAAGGCAACCTCCACACTCTGATCTCAGCCCACCTCTCAAATACCACTGACCGATTCAGCACTTGCCTCTTTTGCCCTCGGTTTCTGTAGGTCCTAGAGCTGTGTCTGGATGGTTTTTATGCTCTTTCTCTGTAAAACAACCTACTTATCTGAAATCATCAGGGAACTGTCACAACCTGTGGTAGTCTCATCTTTACCTACATATGACAGCTAAGCCTACAAGCCAGCTATCCCACCCCAGTCACTCTCCTCCTGCAATCGAGCCTGTTAGAGTTTGCAGATGAACAAAGCAGCTCCCAGAGAGCAGCGCTTGCTGCAGCAAGAGCTTCACAAAGCAATTATCTGCAGGGCAGAGCGTGCCAGTGTTTGACTCTCAATTGACAACAAGTTCTTTAAAAAACCTTTTTTTGTGTGTGCGTGTGTGGATTTGTTCAGCCTCAGATAGGGAGATGCTAATAATGCAGCAGAAGCAGAGAGATTAAGGGTCAGGGAGAGATGTTCACAGCCATGTGGGAAAGGCTGGTTTTCAAGGACTAAGGATGAAGGAGGAAATGGTGGATTCAGAGGGCAATGGCAAAGGAAACAGATAATTGGGAGGATTAGAGTCCTCACTTGATGAGAAAACAAAAAACCTTCCTGCTCCCAGGCTTGGACAATATCTTTTCCCTCCCTTACCCCAGAGCACTCCCTCCATCCTCCATGGGAGACACAGGATCCCCATGTAAAAGCTTCAGGTCTCTGTCAAACTCTTCTCCCATGAGGGGGGTGGTTCAGTGCATCCATCACACACCAAGCCTGGTGCTTCCAGATCTCAGCAACGTGAACTCATTTGTTTGAGAAAACAGTATAAATATCATCCCATATCAGAGTAGTATTTTATGAACTTAACTAATTATAACTCTCCCTCCAGTTCATCCTGGTATGACCCTTTAATGTGTATTCCTGTGCAGATAATAGAAGGACAGAGCCCAGTGACCTTTAGTTAGCAGAAGTCTACAGCAAGACAGATGCCGAGGGCACTGGAAATAAAAAGACAGTTCTGTGCTGAGCTCTGTTGATATGATCCTATTTGCTTCAGCCTAGCAACGTGGCTGATGTCCCTAAAGAAAAAACTTCTCCTCGGAGCCCTTCCTTAGACCTGGGGCTTGTCTCCACCTCTTTCTAATCCTTTCTGAGTGGTAGATGAGTTTTAAATGAAACACAGGATGCTAGAGCCAGACCAGGCAGCTCTGTGGAGAGCATCTGAGAGCTGAATTTCAGGCAAGCAGGAGGATGGAGGAGATCATTTCAGGAAATAACAAGCAGTCAGTTAATTAAATGGCAGAGTTAGTGATGTGAGATGGGGCCTGATGGGTAGCTGCTCCGTAACCATGGGAACTGAGTTTGCTGCTCTCAATCCTGGTCTGAGAAGACACATTTCTACATCCCTTGCTTGGCACTCACTGCTCCTTACCCGTGGTTTTAGCCAAGAGGTGATGAACTGTGGAGCCCTCATTTCATCTGGCCCACGAAGAAGTTCCCTTTGCAGTCGGAATGTGGTGTCTGGGTGACTCAACCGCTGCTACCACAGCTCTGCCCGCTCTTGGCACAAGTCTAACACAGCTGTGAATTGGACCTGTCCTCTGGTCAGCTTGGCTGGCAGTCCCTGTAAATGGCACCAGGATCCCCCATCACACCCATCACACCCACGCACCACGCTTTGGCTCTTTGCCCCAGGAACGAGATGAGGCTTGTTCCCATTTCTTGCTAAATCGCTGTATCCGTTGGGCAGGCAGCAGGCTATTCGAGTCTGTGACTGGCACGGGAAGGTGGGTGTCACTTTGCTGCCAAGGAGTGCTGGTTTTACTGGATTCTTCCCAGATAACACAGGCAGTATGTGCTGCCACAGCCAGGGCCAGGTGCGCATCGCGTTGCCCAGCCACGCTTTGCACAGTATCCAGCTCTTGCCCTCCTCCCTGCAGGACCACTCACTGGCGTAACTATTTTTTCTCCTGTAAAGCGTTGCAGAGGCCTCCTGGTCATGTCATACACATGCACCTCCTGCAGAGGAGGGGATGGCGAGCAACGTTGGGCTGAGATAACACTCACATGGAAACCTCCAGGGAACAGCAGCGGGGACAGTGGTGGTTACCAAAACCCAGCACACTCAGCTCAGGCCCAGTAACTGCACTCCAACAGCAAGCTAAGGGACAGAGCAAGGCAAGCTAGACACGCACAGTCCTTCAGCTGAAAGACGGGGCAGTTGAAGGATGAGGAGGGAAGCAAAGACCCTTCATCTTCACTGGGTCTCTGCCAACCCCATTCTAATAGAGCCCCGCTCCCCCTGTGTTCAGATGCAGATCTAGGCAGCTGCTCTGTTGTCTATGTGGTTCTGGGATCCTTTAGAGGGGAAGGCACAAAAGAAAGGCAGGAAATTCTTGTTCTGCTTGTACTTCACCTGGAGATTTGACTTGGGAGGGTAGTGAAGAAGATAAGAGTTGAAGGGAACGGATTCTGCAGGAAAATGGGGCGGGTGCATTCAGCTTTAAATGAATTGTGCAAAACCTCATAATTTGGGATAAACTAGATTCATCACAAAGGCGGCGTGAAAGCCACTGCCTGGGGTTGACAATTTCACAGCACTAGAATGGGAGTCAGAATGTGATTAGAGATGGCAAAGAGTGAGGGAGGGAGAAATGGGAGAGGTGCCAGGAGAAAATAAAAGAGGCAGGTGGAGGAGGAATCCACCAAGAGGGTGTGCAATATGTGAGCACGGACATGTGCAGATGGGTGCTGGCAAGGGATCAAGTGAAGAGGAGAGGCTGGGACATGTCTGCAGGGACAGGATACCTGCAGAAGGGAGCAGGGATGGGCCCTGTGTCAGAGCCTACAAGGCAATACACACCTTTGTGTGTTGCAGACTGCGGGAAAGATAACATAAAGCTGACAGCACAGAAATAGGCAAGGACAGTGTAGTGGACAATGAAGGGTACAGAAGTAGGCCTGGGGTGATGGGGTTGCCTGCAGCATTTGTCTCTGAGTTCTTGTGGGGTAAAAGCTTTGGTTTATGTGAGCGTATCTAAGCAGGAGCGAGCAGGATGGCTTTAAAGGTGAGTGCATGTTGCAGACAGCACCTACAGAGACTATGCAGATCTGAGAGTGGTGGTGCCCACACGTGTCGGTGTGGAGTAGCACGCGTGTGGATCAAAGCAGAGGTGTGCTCGCTGTGCACACAGCAGGGTCCGGGTGTCACGCAGATGTGCAGTGTTCTGTGAGAGAGCGAGCACGAGCAAGAGAGGTGGAAGCACGAGTGCATGTAGGAGCAGAAGTATGATTAGTGTACATGTCAGCAATACCTATTTGCACAGGCAGAAGGGAAAGTCTCACTGCTGCAGACAGCAAAATAATTCCTTTCAGTTTACAGGGCAATTACCAGGGTGCCGATGCTGATGATTTAAACAGAGCGCTTGCACATGGTAGTGCTAGACCTTGTATACAAGTCACATTATTGATATTGTAATAAATTTTCCTCCAAACGAGCAGCAGGGAGCAGGAGCAAGCTCAAGCGTGGCAGAAAGCAGGGGAACTCCATGGAGAAAACACCTCCACAGTTGGAAAAGAGTACTGTTTTGGGAAGGAGTGAGGCAAAGCAGACAGGATAGGAATGAGAAGGTAAAGACTCAGTCTGCCTTTCTCCGGGACTAGAGGAGGTACTGAGATACAAAGCACAAGGGGAAAGAGTTCTACAGGGCATAGGCTTAGGTCTGAGACTGGAGTTGACATTACTAATTTTCTTAAATGGCCATAGACATTGAGTATGGGTCCAGACACGAAGCAGAAAGGCCACAGGATACACAGCTTTCATGCCAACAGCTTGCCACTGCCATCTGGTCACCTCCCCAAGGGCAGGACAGCGGGCGACCTCAAGCCTCCAGCATCCAGCTTCACTCAGCACCACAGGGGAACCGGGCACTGGCAAAGCAGCTGCAGCCGTGTTCTCCTTTCCCTTCATCCCTGTGTCTGAGGGGCACCATCAGGCAAACCCTGCCACAGAACAGCGAGGCAGTCAGAGATAATCACTCACTGAATAACCCCTTCCAGCAACAGGCGCTGAAACAGCTCATTACAGGGCTATAAACTTCTGAAAATGGCTCTGCCGCAGCTGGTAGCTGACTGAGGACACTTCCAAACAAAGAGAAGAGAAACATTTTCAAATTAAACACCTTTTGCATAATTGCCGTGTGATGCAGCCATTTTGGAAAGAGGATAGAGAAACTGGGAAGCTATTTCATTTAGAAGAGACAACTCTCTTCTCTCTGAGAGGCTTAGCAGATGCTTGGCTAGTGCTGGTACAGAAATCAGGCCCCAAAGCGAGCATTAAAGACACTCCACAAGGGCGAGTAGCCAGGGTATTGCCTCACACTTCAGCTACTGACACCAGGGCTCCTCCTGGTGACTCATTTTCCCCAAAGAGCAGTGAGGTTTCAAGGCCACCCTGTCTTCCAGGGTTCTTTGACCATTATTATTTGCAAAGCATGAAAGATGTCTGGCTAGGAATGATCAGACAAATTGGATAATATTCCATTCATGCAGTTCTTGCTGATAAGCCTGCTTAGTGAGGGAATGCCCATAAATATTTTCATGCCAAAGAAGGATGCATTTAGCATCTATTAGACATTATTACAATGACAAAATCATGCTGCATAGTTAATCTGCAGCAGCAGACTGTGCAGTCGAGCCTTGTGTTCAAGTGTAGCAGAACTCCTCAGTCCCCGTGCTAGGGCAAAACAACAGCGTTGACTAAGCAGTGTCATTTCCCTACGGCCACGTGTCTCCTGCAACCCTGCCTCTGGAGTGGAGTTATGGCTTTGAAGCCGCTCCCTCCAGGTATCTCTTTCCTGACACTCAAAATTCAAGCCTTCCCCATGATTTTCACTCATGCCCCCAACCCTGCATTTGCCTCCAGTGTGCTGCAATGAACCCCAAATTCCTGGATCAAAACTAACAGCTCCGGTATCTGGTAAGGTTTGAATTCGCTGAACCACCCCAGCCAAAGAAAATGCTGATCCCAGAGGGGTTGATGGGAAGAGCAGAGCAGCAGCGTGATGCTGCTGTGAGCAGCCCCAGTAAAAGTGGTAGATGGGGCAGTTGCTGGGACTAACCTGGGCTACTAACCTACTAACCTGGGCTGAGTCCCTCAGCTCAGTGGTGGATTTGGGGAGCAATGCCATTGGGACCTTTGCTTTGATTTGGGATTTTACCTGACTGATTGTTCATTACCTCCCTACCTCCATCTTTTTAACTGTTTTTTCTTCCTCCTCCCTCTCACCCTTTTCTTCTTTCTCCCTCCACCTTCCACACACTCCCTCTCCCATCTCATTCATTCGCTCCCCACCTTCTGCACGGTTCCTATGTTCTCACTCCCCCACCTCCCCACTTCAACCCCAAATCCTCCCTCCTGTGTCTCCACTGCCTTGCTGCTCTCTTCTCTCCAGAACTCTGGCAACAAGGACGGTGATGTCCAGTATGCAGAGCTGGACACTTCCGCTCTGGCCTCGTCACCCAGTCCTCGGACCTCCATCCATGCTGGCGGAGACCTAGTCGAGTATGCAACCATCCAGCCCAACTTACGCTAGCGCATGTCACTCTAGGCCCTTTCCCCTCAGATTCTGGCCTCAAGGTACACGATCACACTCTGCCTTCCTCACTGCACCCCTCTGAAGTCAGTGCTCCCCTCCTGCATCTCCTCTCCTTCCTGTGGAGTGGCCCCTATGCATCCAGTCTGTCCTCCTCCCCGCTCCCTCCATCTGCATGCTGCTCACGACAGCTGCTTTCTTTGCTACCCTTATTTCTGGGGGTGCTGACAGGAATGCCTTTGCCTTGCTTTCTGTGCATGCTCTTTGCAGTGTTTACCTTTGCTTTCTACCATGAGGAGAGGGAAGGGGTTAATGGCTTTGTTTCAGAACAGGGGGTTGTCCCCTCTGCAGTCAGTGTGGCTAGAGACACAGAGAGAAATGAGGTGGGTTTGAAGGGTACAGCTCTTGGTCCGGGGTTTGGTTTGGGCAATTTTTGTAAGGCTCAGCTGCATGAAGCAGAGCAGCAATACTAGGATTACTAGGATGTGCAGAAACTGAAGCCTAAAACCTCATGGAGATGTTCAGAGGGCCTTTTCAACCTAGTCAGGAGAAGAAAGGAAAGAAAAGGGGACACACTAGGGGGAGAGAAAAAAAAAGAGAAAAAAAAAAGAGAGAGAGAAAAAGAGTTTGTGTGCATGGAAGGAACTATAGATAAAATGGAGCATATGTGCATGTGTGAAAGAACAAGGTGGGAGAGTGAGAGAATATGGGAACATGCAAAGGTCCCTGCATCTCGAAGAGTCAGTGAATAAGAGACAGTCAGAGAGGGACCGAGGGACCATATATGCAAAAATGAAAGCTTATGTTGCGTGAGGCTGGTGTAGGCAGAGCATCTGGATGGTCAAGAGGGGGAAAGATTATTTTCTTTGGTACTCTCCTTCTCAAAATTGGAGACCAGAGCTGACTGTTTCCCTGTTCTCGTGTTTCTCTGACCACTTTGTCATCAAGCTTCTTCAAGCTGAGGTCCTGCAGCAGGGACTGATTAGGACTCAGCTTACATTTAAAACTACAAGTGGCTGTTTTGGACCTTCTCTAGCTACCAGTGACCCCTTGAAATAGAAAGGTGTTTGCAGTAGAAAGAGGTGTCTTCAGCTCTGCTTCCATTCCCCTATAATCATACCGTTTTCTCAGATATTAAGGCCACAAGGTTCCTGTCTGAAAGGGAGGCAGCTCCCCTGTCCCACCCCATGGGAGATTTGCTGGGCGATGCCAAGAGGTGCTTTTGACAGCCCCTTCCTTGGCCATGACCCTCCCTTACTCCTGTAAGTTCCCCAAATTATGGTGACCGGGGTTTCTGCCTTGCTCCTACCCCTTTATTTTGCTGCCTTCTAAATGGGAGGAATGGGCAGTGGGTTTAATGGGGCTGCAGCCCCATAGGGGTACTCGCTGAAGAGGTACAGAAAAGGGTGGGGAGACAAGGAGGAAAGCAAAGGGAGAAATGAGTTACTTTGCAGCTGACTGAATCCCTCCCAGGTCACCCAGGGTAGATCAGAGAAGTAGTAGCTTTGAGGTGGAGGGGAATGGTCTGGAGAAGATAAAGAGCAAGGGATTTGGACCCTTGGGAAGGACAGGAATAGCTCCTTGCAGGAGAAAAATGGTGTTTTTAAGATGTCCCACTGGACAGTCCTGTTTATTAATGCCTCCTTGCAGACTAGGAACATCTGTGCTAACAGATGGGAGAAGGTAGAGCAGAAACACCCAGGTAGGAAGCGTGCAATGGGTTAGTTCAGTCTGCTTTCATCCCTGTGTCCCTGGTTTTCCTGTGTTGGAAGCAGCCCTGTAGTTCCCTTGCTGTAGCAAAAGCCTTCCTAGGTAAGTGTCTGCAGCAGGCCTGGCCCGGACCAGAACGGTAACCTCTCTCTCTTGCGGTGTCTCACCCACCCCTGCTCCCAGAATGAGGATCAAGGTCTTCGTAGACGTAACGAGCGAGAGTGGACAGTAAGTTTTTGATTGGTTTGGGTTTTCTTTTCTCCATTTGGTTGTGGGGTCTGTTTGTCACTGGCGGGAGGTGCTGATCAGCTCCCAGGCACCTGCCTGCCTGTCACCAACAGGCAGCAGCACCGTCAGCCTCTCGCACACAGAGAGAGAATGAAAATGCCAGCCCAGAGGAAGATGTGGTTGAAAGCATCCACCCTCCTTTATGCCTTCACCTCCAGTTCCCAAACAGTTTAATGGGCTGCACTGGAGGACCACTCCCACTGTTAGAAGAAAGGCAAACGCTCCCTAATCCATCTTGGGAGGTCTCGCCTTGTCCTCCCTGGGGTGGGGGATTTTATTGTCAACAAAAGGACAGTAATCCTCCAAATCCAAATTTGGAAATCCTCCCAGTTTCTCTGAAGTAAAAATAAAGCCAGTCATATGGTGCTTTGAAGGTGTAATCTCACCGCCACAAAATCTCCCTGCTAAGACACACCACAGATCAGGGCAATTTTTATTTTTTTAAGCTTTTTTAATTATTTCCTCCCCTTCACCTCCCCACGCTCCTGCTCTCAGTTTTGGTTGGGAATTTCTTGTCCCTAGTACAGCAAGAATAGTTCAAAACCATAAGACTTGCACCAAGATCCCAGCAAATTAGTGACCAGGGTTCAGATTCCCAGCTCTGCTTTCTGAATGTCCATGTAGAACTATTAAAACTGCACCAGCTACAGATTTGGTCCAGACTGAGCTGGGAATATTAGAGAATCATCAAATGTAGCAGCCTTGACTCAGTTCCCATTTGCCACACTTCCTTCCTACCAACACCAAGGTTGCTGGAATACCCCCTCGGGTCAATTTTCAGGAGAAATAAAGCAAAGAACTACGGTGGCTCCTTATTAGCTCCCCATTTCTAAATGAGGATAACAGCCCTGGGCTGACTCTGAAAGGGTAGAGAGAAGAACTCAGGAGAGGAACAGCAAGGAGGGAAATGTTTAAGATTATTGATGGTCTAAGGTGCATAGGAACATAGAAGAGGTAGGTACTATAGGCAGCAAGAGAAGGAGTTAAAAGCATGTTGTAAGAAGGAATGCATCTTTATGAGCAAAATTTTCTGCATAATACTTGCATGTGCGTGTGGGTACATCCCTCATCGTGGGCCTCTGCCCTGTATCATGGGAATTTCAGCCTTCCTCCTGCTCAGCCTTTCCTCTCTCTGAACCCAGAAACAAGCCCCCCTGCCCTACTTGCCCTGAGTTTTGTCCTCACAAACGTCCACCCCTCCTAAGAGCAAGCTTAAGATCACTGGTTCCTGGTTATCCCCGATACATTACTGTTTGTTCTTTACTCAGGACAGTGGTTATTGCAGGAGCTCCCTCATAGATAAGGTGTCAAACAGAGAGCAGGAGCATGCCAGCAGATACCTAGTTGCAGCCATACTTGGAAGATGAAAAGCAGCTCGAAAACGCTGAGTAGGTACAAACAGGGAGGAGGGGATGTGAGGCTCCCAACACCGTGATGAATGTTTCTTATTTTTGGTTCACATTATATTTTCTATATTCCTACAACCTACATCCTCTCCACTCACTGGTCCACAGTATGACAACAGTCTTCTGTTGCTGTCACTCAACCCAAGTGCTTCTTTCTGTCCATGAGCCTGTGCTGCAACCCAAAATTTCAAACCAATCGGTGGAGAGGGTCAGGGTAGTGGCAGCCCAACTGTTTGAACAGTTTTGGACAGCAGGGGAGCACGCTCACACATCTGGTAAGTGCAGGAATGTGCACCGGGCTTGCCTTGAGTTTGGCCAAGCAGAGAAAAACCAGCCTATTTCTGTCTGTGAGCTGCGCTGCAGGACTAAAGACAAGTTTAAACTGCATGAGATGTTATTAATTGGCTCTTGGGCTTTTGAGCAATAGCAGAAAACCCAGTCCTCTGTAGCAGTACCTTTCCAAGTCTCACATAGAGTTTTCAGGCATTCCAGAGGCTATAGCAGAGAAATCCTGAGGACTCAGAAGTTTTGCACTTTGGACCAGTAAGAAGTCATTATCTGGGGATAATTAAAAGTATAGGATATGGTCAGATGGAAGGGAAAGCTGCCTGTAGCACACCTAGTTCTACCAAAGAGATGATCTACAAATAAAAAAGCTGTAGATGGGTGTATAGGGGATGGAGAAGGCTTGAGAGTAAACCATGAGAGAAACAAAAGCTCTCTAATCAAATACAGACTTTTTAAAGGTAATGTGCCAGGCTGTCTGAAACAAAAAGGTTGCTGAGATCCCCTTGAATCAAGCTCTTGAAAATAAGACTGAGAGGGGGGCATGTAACCCAGATAATGAAGAATTGTATGGAGTCATGCTGGAAACAAAGGCAAGTAAGAGAAGTCAGGTGGGGGAAGGTGGCAGAATTGTGTGCCAGTTCAATTTAATTAGTTCATTATCCCTAATTTAATTTCAAACTTTGTTAAAGATAAATTAGATTTGGGGAAAGTCACAGTGGGACTGGGGAAGGAAGTCAAAGGGCACTGGCTGCTAAATATATTAGAAAACTTCAAGCTGATTTCGTTCTCTTACCTTTCACTACTTAGAAATGAGATCAGGGAACAAAGCCAAAACAATGCGACTCCTGGCTTCACATGCCAAAGAAAGGTGAAAAGAGACAGGGAAGTCTCTTCCTTTGACCCTGACACTGGCATTCTCCAGCTGCCCTGCTCTGGTCCCACTCCCACCTATGAAGAGTGAGCACAAAACACTGGCCAGAAAGAAAAAAGAGAACTTGTTCACACTCACATGGCCAAGTAGAAGTGCTGACAAAATTGCACTTATTTTCTCTAGCCCTACTTCACGGCTGCTTGTTTCGTGCCCATGTCAACCAATAGATAAACAGAAAGAAACATGCTTTTCTGACCCAGTAGACTGTCAAGAGGCAGCCCATAAATAGTATCACCTGACCCCTTCTGCTTCTTTCAATGTCAGATGCTAACACCCAGCTCAATTTACACAAGGTGTGTACTTATGTTTACTGAGAATCTCTTCCCAATTAGACCTGTTGAGCTCACAGATCAGTACAAAGTCCTATGCTTTTCTGTTGCATGCTCAAAAAAGCACATAAGCCCATTTAATTGATAATAGATTGCTAGCCTTGCTAAGAGACCCTCTTGCCCGCTATGTCTTACTAAATTTCAATCACTGAGATACCTTCCCTTTCAGGTTAGCTTTATGCAGAAAACTAAGCTATCAGTTAATGACTTACCTCTAGAAACCAGAGAAGAGCATGGCTAATATTTTTTTTCCCACCCCTTTACAGAAAGGAGTTCTGTTGTGTTTGAGATTTCCTGAGAGTAGATTATACAGGGAAAGGCCTTTTGTCCATGCTGGGCTGGCTAAAACTCTCCGTGGCTGTTAGCCCTTCTTTAACCTTTTTTATCTGCTGATGCAATCAGAAGAATAGCAAATGGCTGTTCTTTGTTCCCTGCTTCATAGCTGTTAGTGCAGCTGTTCCTGAAATTACTCAAAACTGTGCAGCCCTCCAACTTGCTTGTTGCCTCCTCTGGCAGGCAGAACCATCAATAAATTATTGTTGACACTTTGTTTTCTATATAATTTTTTTAGGCATCCTGGTGAAATATTTATTCCGGAACTGGCAGTAGATGAGCAGAATAGATTGTTCTGTTCCTTCAGGCATTTTCTCCTGAGGGTCAAATCCTTGTCCTTTCCACTAAACCAACTGTTTCTGGTATTTTGAAAGTGAACAAGGAAGGATGCAAGGGAAAGTTACTTGTTTCAACCAGCCCCAGTTCAAACCACAGGTACAAAAAGTGATTGCCAAGTGTGTTTGCTCTCTTTTAGAGAGGAGCTTAGCCCTTGGTGGGAGCCCGTGAATGCAGGTTGATTTTAAAGACCAAAAGCACTGTCCTTGCTAGATGTCCCTCCTGCTTGGGTCATCTTGCAGGGCTTCGCACTGGAGGAAAGGGTCTGTGAGCAGGGAGGAATCCTTCCCATCTGCTGCCACCCTCTGGGAGCTGGAGTCCTGGGCTGTGGGAAAGCTCTGCACTGCTCTGAGCTTACCCCGGCGTGCCCCGCAGGCTTACCAGGAGAGCAGGGGGGAGTCTATCTTCTCTTGCTGCTGTCTGCGGGGAGCTTTGAGGGATAAAAAGGGTCTCTCTGTTTTTTTCACTCCAACAAGCAGTGTTTCTTCAGTATTGCTTGCCCCACGCCTGCAAAATTATCTTAATAGAAATCAAAGCACTTTGGACTCCGAGGGGCTTTCATTCCATTTGGCACTTAAAGAGGAAGAATTAGATTTTGCAAAGCATCCGTAAGAAAACACACTCCATCGGGGGGAGGATCGCGGGACGGCAGAGCAGTCTCGATCTTGCGAGTGCTTTACCCTCTCTGTAGTTGATTTGACTTACAAAACTGGCCCCGAGGCTTTCAGTGGGACTGCTCAGGTAAACACAGGTAAAGCTTAGCACATGCACTGCTATCAACTAGGTAAACGTCAGACACGATAACCTTACTCCCAGTGTCCCTGGTCAGATGCATGTGCCCTTTAAATAGAAGAGCACGAGCCTGGATTAGATTAAAGATGCACACAAGCACTGCTTATTCAAAACTCAGGTGTGGAAGAGTTAAGAAGATTGAAATAAACTGTCCTTTCTTGGCCAACTGTCTTATTTTATCTGGAGCAGCAGAGCATTTACAGACAAGGGCAAACCATGCAAAAGCTGTACATATTCATCAGCAATATGGATATTTTGGGAAATGAGAGAAAAAATTTGAAATGTGAGGATTTATCACCTGGGTTCCTATTTTTCTGGAGCAGTAAGCAGAACTATATCATTTTCCATCCCACTTGTCACGTGTGTGTCTCAGCAAGGAACTGAAGAGTCGTATATTTTATGGCAAACGATCCCAGAGTTTTCACCCATTGACTTTTGTCTCTACTTACAGAACTTTGGAAAGTGTCACTCAGAGATATCGAATGCGAGTGATTACCTGACCCGCTGTTACTCACATGAAGATCGATATCTGGAGAAGATCCCTCATGTCTATACCCCCTTGTCAGATCTCCCACAAGATCTTTATCCTCATCATTCTGACAT
Source organism: Megaceryle maxima (assembly GCA_024605025.1). Taxonomy (NCBI): domain Eukaryota; kingdom Metazoa; phylum Chordata; class Aves; order Coraciiformes; family Cerylidae; genus Megaceryle; species Megaceryle maxima. The sequence goes on from JANHGN010016609.1 coordinate 100,797, forward strand.
CTCCTTCTGCTGCCCACCTCCCGGTTCCCGGGCACCTTACATCTGTCCTAAGGAACAGTATGTTTGAAGTGTCAACACAGCAAAATGAAGAAGCTAATGTTTTTCACTTCTCCTGACCCTGTCACTCAACAGCCAAGGCCTTTTAGATCCCCCCTTTGACGTTGCTTATTTTATTTATTGATTTTTAAATTTTGGTGCAATTGTAATGGACTTGATTAGGTGAAGTATCTGCCTGGCTTGCTAATGCTCAAGGGAACATTCTGCCTTTGCCCACGTCTCCTTCAGTACTAGCACCTTTCTTTTCTCATCCTCGTCCTCCTGTATCACGCTGGCTATGTGTGTGCATGTGTATGTGGGTGACAGCTGCCCTGTGTTGGATGGGATGTGCCCAACCTGATTAAATGTCCGTAGGTTCCCTTGTGTCAATCTCTACACTGTTTGCACCAGAGCAGCCGGGTGTGGATTCCTCACAGCCCTTGTTCCAGCTTGTGTGAAGTTTTACAGCGCAGCCAGTGCTCAGATCTGGGGCTGTAGCATGTTTTATTTCCCTCCTTTGGAGAAATTTGTTTCCCCTTTGGCAGTGGGAATAGGAAATCCCTGTGTGAAGAGCTAAACATCCAAGATTCTGAACCAAATAATAAGATGCTTATGAAAGATGCTCAAAACTAACCCAAGAATAGAGAAAAGGTCTTGCTTTAGTCTTTTGTTTCTGTCCTTTTTCCCTCCTGCTCCCACTCCCAATCTCTTGGATTGATTTTCTGAAATCCAGAAGCATATTTTGCATATGGGGACATATTTGGAATGGGGACATATTTCGAAGCCAACACATTTGGAGAAAGCATCCTTTAAATAACTGTCTTATAACCTGAAACCCAAAGGGGAAAGAGAATTAGAAAGGGAAACATTCTCTCTAATTTTCCTTTTCAAAGCCTAACGTGACCCCCCACTAGCATTTCCCCCTCTCTTCCTTGCATCTGTTGATTGGAATTTTAAAATTAACTCAGGCAGAATATAAAGAATAAATAATGATTTCAGGTAATCTTCTTGCTCTTAATGAAGGATAAAAGCCAATAGACAAATCTGGCCTTTTAACTTTTTTGAAAGCATCTTAGTTCTGGGACTAACACTTTTTTTTTTTTTTCAATATATTGGAATGTGTGTGGGTGTGTAAATCCAAATGTGTACATTCCTGTGACCAAAAAGTGTTTTAGAGAAGGATATTTATCTCCACATCACATTTGTGTTCACTTGTATTAGAGGAAAAATAAATATAGATGTACACTTAAATGTATATAAAAGTTAAGAAGAGGAAGAGGAGAAAAAGGAAGGAACACCCTGTCAAAGGGCTTGGTTTCAAGGATAACTTTCATCTGTTTCACCCAGGTATGGCATAGAAGAGATGACGGCTGGGACAGTTCTGAACAAGGGGATATGCCTTCTTGGCGAATGGGCAATTACTTTCCTTTGTCTTGGGTTGGGTATGTGGCATTCTGCAGACATTGCACACTTAACATGACTCTGGAAACCGTGAGGATGTTTGAGCAAAGTGCATGTGGGAGGGAAAGATGGGGACCACATCATTATCTTGCTGCCCAGACACCAAACAACATTTCAGTGTGACTTGTACAAACGACAAGCAAAACTACCAGCAAGACAAAAGCCTCCTCTCAAAGGGAGGTACGAACACCGTGCTGGATGCTACCAGCCTAGCTCCTGCCATATCACACAGACTGAGGCACCATTTTATTTTTGTATACCTGAATCTAAACAGCTGTAGTTGTTCTATGCACTTTCTGTGTTCCCATCACCTAGAGTAGCCTCAAGAACCCCCCTGCTTGTCCCTCTTCCTCCACAGAGAAGCACATCTGTGTTCGCACTACCTCGTGGATTCCCTGCAGGCTAATAAATAGATCTGTAAATAAGAGAGAAGTTTATACTTCACTTAGTTAGGCAATATAGCAGTGTGTGAGGATGATGTCACACGCATGGATCCCCCAGGCCCTTACATGGCATACAACAGACCCTTGGAGAACTGAGTCTTCCCACCCCACCTCCCCTGCCTGCCCGGTGCACATTGCCACTTGGAGCTTTGTGGAGACAGAATGGTAGCTGGTCAAAAGGACAAGATTTCGGCTCAGTGGTGAGAACGGATGGAAGCCTATTGGAGTCATTTGGATTCACATTTCCTCTGCCAGTCTCCAGAGAATTCAGCCAGTCATTTCCTTACACCAGTGGACTCAAGTGCTATGTGTCTTGATTCAGATAATGTATTTCTTTGTGTTGTTTTCTTCTCAACATACCATGGGGTGCTTTCTGGTTACCACAATGCTGGAAATTGGGTGTGCTCTGAACTGAAGCCACAGCCAACACTTTCATACCAGCAAGGGAACCATGTTTTGGAGTCTGCCAAATCTGCCTTTCATCACTCTGTTTGGAAAGGTGATCGGGTGCTGCAAACCCCAGGGGTCTCTGACATCCTGGAATCAACCCAGCACCACTGACCATGGAGAAAAGCAAGCAAAAGTCCATTACACACTTCCCTATTTGCATGCCTGTAATAGCAGGATGCTGCCTGCACGGAGGTAATTAAAGTAGATTTGATTGGGAGCCTTCACCTGATGCAGTTTCAGAGAGATCTAAGAATTTAAATGAGAAGTGGAATATGTTCAGGTCTTCAGATACGTAAGGAGATAAGCTAGACAAAACGGTTGTTTGCCAGAGGAGGCAGAGAACATGTTTCAGGTGTTTTTCTCTGCTGCCCGTGGCTGGAGAGATGATGCTTTGATGAGAAAAGGGAAGGCAGAGGTGGATTGCAGCATTACAGAGGAACTCTAGTTGCCTTGTGCAGCTTTGCATTTGAGCTGCCCCAAAAGACTGCCACAAAGGGGTTTACTGTGCTTTTCAGCAAAGCAAAAGGACTTCAATCCTCCTCAGAAGGGGAAAAAGCAAGAAAAGACTAAATTCAAAGCAGTAGTTTGACTTACACCAGCATGTATATTAAGTTTATGTATGTCTTGGTTCTCTTGGCCTCTTAACATTTTCACTTCTTAAGAACAGGGTTGGTCTCAAAAAAACAAAACAAAACAAAACAAAACAGCAAAGTCTCCACGCACCACCAAATTCCTTTGTATCACAGAAAAAGGGGGAAAGCCCCTGAAGAAAAAACAAAAAACAGCCTGAAGAAAGATACAGTGAAGTTTGAGTCCATTGTTTCAGTTTTACAAAGCTGCACCTAGAACTGGCTCCGATGCAGGGCTCTCACTCCTCCCTCCCTTTCCATAGAGTTGCACAAAGTTTGCCTAATGGCTGTTCCCAAACGTGGCTGCACCTGTTTGCCACAGGCTTACCACTGGCTTTGCTCCATGTGCAATGACCTCCAGGCACAGAAAGCCTCCTGCAGCAATGTTGAAGAGAGGTGTTGCCTCCTGCCGTGCTGCAAAATGATTTTAAAAGATCCCTTCTCTGGGAACTGAGCCATCCAGTAGCATTGTTGGGGGTAGATTGTTGAACAAGTCTAACAGGAAACTGGCGGAGTGTGATTGTGCATCCAGTGGGCCAGCAGCACATGGGAGGAACTGGTGGCTTATTGCTGGGTCTTACTGGTATGAGACATGAAGCCATTCTTTCTGTAACTGGGGTGAAATGTCATAATTTCTGTTCCGTATGTTGGTGGCACTGACACAAGAGCTCTAGCAGATGGAAAAGACTGATCACAGAACTTAAATAAAAGTGAACTGAAGAGTTATAACAACTTGTCTCGTAGCGGTGAAAACTCTGAGGTGCTTGATCTCTTCCTTTCTCCCAGCGCTGACTTATTGCCGAGTTGTTCACTACGCCTGTCATCCCGTGCACATTCACACCCCAACACGTACCAGGTGCACAAGCACTGCTTCCTTCCCACGGGGCCCCGGGAGCTACCGGCCGAGTCCTGCCTGTTCACAGAGGCTGTCCTCGGGACCAGGTTAACCCACCTTCATGTTGCATCCTTCACTGTCTGCAGCACTCGTGGGGACACGGGACTCAAAGGGAAACAGAGGAGCAGTGGTCAAGGCAACGCCTGGTGCACATTACTACTAGAGCTCTGCCCTCGGAGCAATACAGACATAACTATGATGCCCAAGTGCTCTGTGGGAGCTGCCTCTTTCTGTTCACTCATTTTACCTGTTACCTTTCTGGGAAGCCTCCTTCCAGCTTCCCTGTGCAAGTGGCTGGAATAGATTCAGAGCCACGAACAGCCAGAAGGTAGAGGTGAATTCAGCACCAGGGGCCCCCTCCTCCTGCAAGTGCCCTGATTTCCTTCTGCAGACAAGCAGCCCTTCGGGTTCCATAAGCAGGTACACACTGAGTGCTT
>JANHGN010016611.1:0-29167 GCA_024605025.1 Megaceryle maxima
GTTGCAGATGGCCCTGCTCCCTGCAGGGGGTTGGACCAGATGAGCTTGAAAGGTCCCTTCCCACCCAAACCAGTCTGTGATTCCGTGTTGGTCCCCTGACACTGCAGGTGATGGAGCAGGCTGCTGCCACTGCCTGTGAACGAGGGCTGGCATCTGCCCAGGGCCCCATGCAGTCTGGTGCCTCTTGGCATTGCGCCTTCCATGTAAACGTGGCCATCTTGGTATAGATGAGTCGTCTTTGTCTCCTGGCCTTGTTTCTCCCCACTGGAAGGGGAATGAGCCTGTTGCAAGGTCACCTGCTCTGCTGGTGACTTCCAAAAGTCTGTCCACCCTCCACCTGGTGGGAGCTGCTCTCCCCTGGCATGGGTGCCTGCAGAGACCCCTCTCCCTGGACTAGGGTTCTTCAACCAGCTGTAAACCTCATGCAAACCCCTGCCCTCCCCCAGCCCTTTCTGTGCTAGAGGTGGGAGCCGTAGTTTGAGCCAGGGAGATCCTCACCTGTGGCAAGCTGTGGGTCACCAGTGAACCCAGGGGTGCCCCCAGGTGTAGGGCTCACAACCCCTTCCTGCCCTCAGCTGCCCCTTCCACTGGCGCTGCCCCTGCCCCTGCACAGCAGCTCTCCCACCCTTCAGATGCAGCAGCTTTTGGAGGCTCCCCAGCGCCAGGTCCTGGCCAGGGTGATGCTGCACAGCAGGTAGCACTGGGCCAGGGTGCCAGTGCCAGCTGGGGTGCCAGTGCTGGGCTGGGGGTCCCAGTAGCAGCAGGGATGCTCCAGCTTTCCCAAAGTGCTCCCAGATTTCAAGGTGTTCTGTGGATCAATGTGCAGGTCTCAGGCTTGAGGTGTGGGATGGATCTTCCTCTCCGCCTGTGCATATGGCGGAAGCATTCCTGGGAACCAACAGGCGGTTAATTACTAGTAGCAATTAGTCCACGGGGCAGCCTGGACAATCAGTGTAGTGGTCTGTTTTGCTGTGCCTTAGAGCAGCCGGACCCTCTGACACAGGCTGGTTTGGCACAGCTGTTGAACACCAAATCACTTACTGACTGGCAGAATGTGTGTGCCTTACTTATTTGGTAGGAAGTCACAGATTCACTGTGTTGTTTTCACCCAAATTTATCTAATTCTGTGTTAAACTGCTTTGAAGCAGCTCCCAGCCAGGTACCACAGGGTGCTCAGGGCCTTGTTGCAGCCTTACTCCTTCCCATGGCAGCTTTCTCCTTGGGCGTTTGTCCCTGAAAATCAGCTTCTTCTGCTGAAGGCCTGGAATTGATGTCTGTTGCTTTTTCATCATGATTTAAAAAATAATCTGAATGTGGCCGCCCCAATTTACAGTTCGCATTTCAAGAAACTGGCTCTTATGTCTTGCCAGCCCTCAGCACGTTCACTTGCTAAATTATGCATATGCTAATGAAGTGTGAAAATCAGCCAAATAACAACTCTCTGTAATCGCCTAATGTCCCCAGAGCATTGTGGCTTTTTTATTATTATTATTATTTTATGATTTGTGACCCATTCTGAGTCACGTTTCTGCAGGGCGTTCTTCCAACAACTGAGGTTAATTGGGATTTTCACTTCTCCCCCTTCTGAAAGAAGCCCACGTACTCCCTCGCAGCCCACAGTGCCGTTCGCGTTTTCCGTTTTGAGTGAAGTAATTCCCAGATTTTCATTAGAGTGGGGAGCAGCTTCCCAGCACAACTGCTAAAACCCGCACCGTTACCCTCGGCTTGTGCCTGGGCGAGGGACGGGACTGCGCCAGCCCTTGGGTGTCCTGCAGCTGCTTTGGCTGTGATGGCTGTTTGGGGGAGTGATGCTGCTCCTCATCCTCCCCTTGGCTGTTTCCCCGTCCCCAGGAGGAAGCCCCGTCTCTCTCGCACGCAGAGAGCTGCTGGGCAGCCTCCTGCCCTACCCAGAGTGTGGCTTCAGATACCACAGCACTGGCTGATCCCCAGCTCTCCCATCGCTGCATGGGGAAGCATACACAGCAGTTACGTCTGGTGCAGGCAGGCAACAAACCAGCATAAGGAGGATGTGACATGGACAGCATGATGTCATCTGTCTCCAGAAACTGCTGTTCATCCTTCCTGGTTGTTCCTGGTGTGAACTGATGTCAAGTGCCGTGTTTGGATGCTGCATTACACCACCTGGGGTGGATGCATGTGAGCTTTCATGGTACCAATCCCTCTTGGTAGCAGAGATTGTCCCAGGTTCATTAGGGTTACAGGGCACCTTCTGACTTGAGAAGTTTCGACTGGGCTGGCTGCCTTGCTGGGGGTCACTGGAGGTGGGTGACACTTCAGTGTCGGGGTGGGGAGCTCTGTGCTGTGGCTCAGACTTGACATGGATTACATGTGTTCTACATGCTGTGTGGCCTTACTCAAATGACATTCACTTGTTGGTGAACCAGAGCAGGCAGCAGTGTGAGGAGAGGGAAGCCAAATGCCTTGTCTCAGATAAGCACTGGGCAGGCAATGGATGGTGTATAAAAGCAGTGTTGCTGAACATCTGGTAGCATCTGGTAACCTGCTGTCTTATTGACAACATGGAGAGGAATAGAGCTGGAGTGTCTGGCTCTTATCTTACAGAGGTGTGGTGAGGATTATGTAGGTGTAAAGCCTTGAAATAATTTCTAGAAGATGGTCTGTAAGAGAACATATTGTTTATTGCTGCGGGTGTTCAGTGGAAACTGCTGGATGTTGTATATGTAGTTATGTCTGTCCAGTGTTGACCACGGGTGCTTGAGACGCCTCCATAACTCTTATCCTGCTGGACCACAGCCATTTCCCGCACTCACCCCGCTCTGCTTGTGTCAGTAACTGGCTTGTGTTCACGAGCTTTGGGCTTGTGGTGCCACACCGTTCACCTGGGATCTGCGTGGAGTCTCGTGCTTCACCACGAACCCGAGCTACGTTCACACAAAGCGTGGGCAATAGAAGAGAATTAGTTCTCCACCTTCTTTGGTGAACTTTTGGGAAATAGCATAGTTGAAAAAAAACCCAAAAAAACCCAACCCAAACACAAACAACAACAAAAACCCAAATAAAGCCCCAACCAAAACACAGAGATATAGCCCAATGTCTTCAGTGGTGGTACTGCAGAAGACTGCTCAAATGCAGGTGACTTTGCCCCACAGCCTGCGCCACAGATCAGAGATCGGTGTGAGCCTGTGACCAGCCAAGATCCGAAATGTCCTTGAGCTGTGGGTCACTGTGGGGAACAGCAAGGGACGTACTCATCATGGGCTCTGGATTCCCTGGAAATTATTAACTACATCTTATCTTCTGCATGCCTAAACACCACTGCCATCGACTGTTTAAGCAGAATTACTTATAGCTTGGTAGAAAATCGGTGCACTTGAGGACGGGATGTTTCACTAAAAGCGTGTTGGTGTTGCTGTTCAGTTGCACATGGATATTCTGAAATCGCAGTCCCTGTGTCCCGATGAGCAGTAGTTTTCTGACCCTGATCAGCCCTGTTGTGTTGCAGGATCATTTTCTGTATTTGTCACTAGTTTTAGAATAAACAAATCAGTTTTTCAGGCACTCTTAATTCATTTTGCCATGTTACTGTGTTAATAATAAGACCTCACTAGGAGCAACCAGGTTCAGCTCCAACTCTGGTTCCTGCGCTATGGCCGATGAACGATGTCAAGATTATCTCAGTCTAACAATTTTGTCCCAAATACTTTACCCTAATTCTGCCTTGGGAAGCACTGCATTTAGCTTCAATGATACAGCCCCAGCACCAGAAACAGAGCTCCCAGCAAAGACCTTTAATTCCCTGTCTGAATCAACTTAATTAAATCCCATCTGACTGGGAGAGGGTTTCCATTTGATCTAATGAGCGTCCGTGCTTCCATTTGGAAGTGTATTACTTCCTGGAATTTATTCCCTGATAACAAGCAATATCTGTCTGTTTCTGCTAAAGATAGATTAAAATAAAATTTCCTTCCAAGGGGACAAACCCCGTGATAGAATGATTAATTGAAAATGAAAAGCAAGGGGACTGCAGTTGAATTTACCGGTGAGCCAGACACAGCTCCATGGCTACCCCAGGCTGGTGGTGGACAGCCCGGTGGGCTGGGTGCTGGTGTGGCAAGATGCCCTGCAGCCTGTTTGCTCTGTGAGGAGGAGTCACTGAACTGGTCACCCAGAGAATGGACATGAGCATGTTCTTTTTGGGACGTCCTCAAAGCACATTGAGCCAATGGGTTTGTTTGTGCTTTGGGCACTCTCCTGGGATAGCAGCTCAGCACCAAGGGTGGTGGGCATTGGGGTACTTGTGCAGGGGTAACACTGTCCTCACATTGCCTACCCCAACAATAACTCTGGGATAAGTTCTCGTGATGCACATGAGCAGGAAAGCAGGGAAACTTCCTGAGCTCTCCACACTGCTCCAGAGGATCTTTTCTTTTCCGGCTCTCTGGAATCCTGGTTGTTTGCACACTTAACTCAATGAAAATTCACAGACTGGTTTGTGCTAATGAGAAAGCTCTGCTGGAGAGTTACCAGCAGGACCCTCTTGTCTTGTGTTATTGAAGTGATCTGTTATATACATATTCCTTGCAGATGATAGTGATGAGGAGCAGCCTGTCTAGGATCCAGCTGTGGACATCTTTAAGCTTAAAGATATTAAATGTTAAAGATGAGTTCTTGTTATCCCATCCTATCAGATCCTAAAAATAGCATGACGGTGACCTCTCCCTTTCAGATACAGGCTGAGCAGTGATTTATCACTCAGGGAGGTAAGGGAGGTTATTTCTGTTTTGGGCAGACAGGAGGAGGTATTCGAGTGGTGTGTCACATCTTCTAAGTGGGAGAAGAGCAGGGCAACCAGGTGTGGATGTCACATTCCTGGTCGGTTTCAAAAATAAATATTTATTTTTACACTTGGAATTTATAAACCAAGTGTTTTTAACTCTCTGCTCCTTGCCAGCAGGAGACAGAATGCTTTCTTAGAGAGACCATGGGCCGCCTCCAGGGTGAAGGCAGTGTGAACATCACTCAGGTGCTGTCTGCTCCCCAGGCAGCTCAGCTTCAGGCTTTGCTGTGTGGTGCTGTGCCTGCGGAGCACCACAAAGGCAGGCTCCTCCTCCGGTCAGCTGCTGCCTGTGCTGTGCTGACATTGGGCTGGATGCTGCCGGGGCTGGTGCCTGTCACATTTTCTGAGCCATTACCTCAAATGGTGCTGAACGCTGCCAGGTACAGGCTTGTACATAGACACATTGCGACCTGATACCAGCCAAGAATGCAAAGTTCAGAAGATGGGCTCATCTATAGCTGTAATCTCCTCCTTCAGCTACTGCACAAATTACTTTTAAGCAATTCGTTTCACTGGCTCAGAACATCACTTAATGAACCTAACACTAAATTGAAAGAAAGAAAGTTTAATTAAAATACTGCATGGAAAATGTCTTGAGACAAGCTCTTCCAGAGGCAGATTGAAAGTGATGGTGCAGACATCCACCTGCACTTGTGGAGTAGGCAGGAAATCTGTTTTATAGTGTGTTTTAAAGGAAGCGGGCAAAATGTGCGTAGTGGACTGGCCCCCCGCAGGGGGTCTGTCGAGCTTTTCCTGGATTAACCTGAGTTTTTGCACTGCTTCCCGAGGAGTTTGTGCCCTGGGAAAGGAGAGGTGGAGCCACAGTGGATGTTGTGGTTGGGCCTAGTGGCTGCTGGCCATGGGAATGGGACACATCCTGGAGGAAGGACCCTGAGCAGTATGGGTCCCCAACGGCACAGGGAGGGCAGTGGTGGGTGCTGATGGGCTACATTGCCTCCTAGAAAGGGGACCCTGGGCTAGAGGACAATCACAAGGACCCATAGGTGATGGGACTGGAATGGACTGGCACAGAAGTGCTCTTGGCAGAGCACTGTGGTGGCTGGTGTCAGATTGAAGTGTCCTTTTTTCCCAGGACACGGAGTGGCTCAGATGGGGTGGGTACAGCCCTGTACTTTGGGCAGCATCACTGGCACTGCTGCGCTGCAGCTGCTTGAGCTGAATGTGAAACAAATCCCTTTGTGGTGCCTCCCTACTCGGTGCAGCCCCAGATGTTGGATTAAGCCATTTTAGCTGATTAAATTCAAATCTATGCAACAAATGCAAGGGACTGTCTGTACATAGCTCTAGTGTGTTTGCTTTCCCCTAAATATAGAATCAGGGTATGAAGCGCATTCCTTCAAAGACCAGCACTCTCTGAAGGCTGTGGCTTCCATGTGCTTTCTTTAGAGGTAGATGATGGCTGAGAAGGCTCAGCTGCTCTGTGCTGAGGTGTTTATCTCCTGTCAGCTGCATTCCCTGCTTGCCTCCTCCCCTTCCCCAGTGTGTGCCAGGCCCACCGTGTCTCGCCACTGCTTCCTCCCTGGCTGCCCTTGTGTCCAAGAGATGTTCTTGTTTTTGGGTGTCTCTATGAAAACTCTGCGGTGGGTGATAGACTGTCCTTGTCCCATGTTGTTGTTTGCTGTTTGTTGATGATCTTGAAGGTCTTTTCTAACCAGAATGATTCTATGATTGTGGCTTTTCAGCTTTAGGGAGGGAGAGTCCCAGGGCTGTGCTCAGTGTGGGTCTCGAGGTCTGCGGTCTCCAGCGCTGCTGAACAGTGTTTGGGGAGGAGATGTCTGGTGCCAGGAGCTTCAGAGGAGATGAGAGTGAAGCATCTCATTTCAGAGCTGGAGAGAAAGTGAGCTGTTGTGATGTCCATCCTGTAAGTGCCTAACCTGAGGGTCCTGAGATCTGAAAGGTGCGAGTGGTTGAGGGGCTGTGCCATGGCCAGCACCTGTGACAGGTATGACGGACACTGCCTGTAGAGCTTGGCACTAGGGAAGCTGAGTGCCCAGAAGGTCTTCGGACCTTACAGCCAGGGGAACCCCATTCTGGCAGACTTGAAGGGGATCTGTGAGCAGCAAAGTCTCGACTGGCAAGGGAGGACCCCTTGAGAAACCTCACACAAGCTGCCCTGCTCCTGGCTGCAGGCTCTTGACTTCACCCAGGTGTTGGAAGACTGGGAAGTAGAAGAAAATGGAGAAATTATTCGATGAGGGAAGTTATAAGCTGAGTAGCCCAGACAGTGGGTATGGCTTAGGAAACTAGGGCATCTCACCGAGTCATCCCATGCCTGGGCTTGAGCACTGGTAAAATTGTTCCTGTGAGTCTCCGTGTCTGTGGAGGGTTTGGTGATCCTTCACGGAAGAAGTCTCTGTAAGGGGTGCTCATTATTGGAAGCTCGCTCTGTTTCAGTGTCCTGCTAGAGATGCCACGTGCAGGAGGAGATTTCTTCAGCGGTTCCTCTGTGTTGTGCTGCTGCGTTCAGCTTGTTCCAAGGGCACCAGGCTGGAATTATGAGACAGACAGTGACATCAGTGCAAGATGGTAACAAATTTTGGTCATACGCTGATAACAGCTGCTATACATGAGAGGAAAGCTTGCTGCTTCCAATTTTTACTTGCTTAGCTGACATTTGGGTACTTCTAATTAAAATTTTTTAAAAATCAATAGGTTTTGCTGCTAAGCTAACAGATGGCTTCACCAAGATGACCAGAAAGACAGAACGCGTGGCACACTGAGCACGTTGGCAAAGCACCCACCCTGGTGTCTGCACACCCACCCTTTTGCCATGACCGGGCTTTCACAGCGGTGTACGTGCATTAGGCTTCCCTCGGTCTGCGGGGTGATGTCTTGAGAATATAGTTGTGTGCTGGTGGTCAGAGCCACTGCTGTAGTGGTCACCACGATGTTGATCTTGCCAGAAAAACAGTTGTCATATTCTTGATGAAAGTAAAGATCTTTTCAGTATAAAGAGCAGGGTATCATTACTATCTGTGAATTCATGTTTCCTATGTCAGCTGTTCAGGTTTCCACAACCAGTGATGTCACTGGAAACTACAGGTTTTCAGAAGGCATTTGGACACCAGACCACTTCCTGGGTTGCCTATTCCTTTATGCCTGTGAATGAGAAGTGTCCAGATGGTCTCATGGCAGATCTGGTAGAGAGCCCAGGGTTTGTAGAAATCCTTAGAGTATTCAGGGGTGTTAGTGTGCAAAGGGTGGAGACTGGATTGATGCTCAGGTGCTTTTTACAGAGTCGGATTTATTTTGAGAGTATATTTTTGCAGGCAGACTTGGATTTTCTATTGCTATTCCTGAACCCAAATCAGCCATACTGAGGAGGATTTCTGTCTAGTGTGCCTCTAAGCCTCTTGGCACAAGGATGGCAACGTAACTCATGCAGTGAGCCAAGGCAGAGAGTACAGTCGGATGAGTTGTCTGGGGATGCTGCTGGCAGCAGGAGTCTGCTCAGCAGCAGAGCCCTGGCAGCCGGCACAAGGTCCGGCTGGGAGCACAGGGACTGGGCCAGGGGCAGGGTCTGTGTGGGGCAGGGGCAGGGGCATGGTCTGGTCTGTGGGGATGCGCTGTCACCAGGGAGCAGTGGTGGGTGCACAGAAGCTGCTGTCAGTCCCCTCCCAGGTGCTTGTCCTCTGGTCCCCTTTAACAGCAGAAATGTGGGCACATGATGGAAGGCTGTACTGGTGTGTGTGTGTGTGTGCAGGAGGAGTAACGTGGGGCTGAGCAATAAAGGAGAATAAAACTAAAGCAGGAAATGATGGATTTTAGTACTTGCACAACTCGTGATAGGTTTTGTTTGCTTTGAAATGACTGCACTCTGGAGAGCATGTTTGGTCATTACTAAGCACACTCACAGTGCCTGTCCCACTGTGATCAAGATTATTAAGGCAGATCTTTAAATCTTTTTCATCACACGCAGAGCTGAGCACACGTCTGCTTTCCATGGGTGGGCAGTGCTACCTCCCAGCTGCTTACATCTGTGTTTAAGTTGGTGCCTCAGAGGACAGTGCTGGCCTGGTGCCCGGTGGGCAGGACCCAGAGACAGCTCTCGCTCTCTCCAGATGCCAGGAGGGAACACGTGCGCTGGCGTGGGGCATGGCCCATCCTGCTCATCGGCCAGGGCTGGAGGTCTTCACGGGGTGAGAGCTGCTGCCCACAGGAGAGTGTCTGCTGTCCTGGGCAGGGAGCACCCCTTGTCTGTGTCTTCTGCAACTTGAGGTGCTCTGGGACACTGTAAAGCGGCTGCTGATTTTCCTCTCGAAGTGAGGAGGACTATTCATGCTGGTAGAGAGATTCTCCGGGTCCCATGCTAATTGTCTTGATTAACGTGCTGTTCCGCCATCGCAGGTGTAATGTGTCACAGCTCTATAAGGTTTTCATAGCCTGACCAATCAAAATTTGTCATCAATCCAAGAGCTAACGAGTTGCGCATCTTAATGCCGGAAGAGGAGTTTGGTGCTGCACGTGCAAGTCCATGGCCAGCGAGAGTTCCCCCAGGATGGGTGTTCTCTGGGCTTGCCAAGATGGGGGTGGCCCTGTCCGGAGCACAGGGGGTCTTTCCCACCCCTGTGGCAGAGGAGTATCCTGGAAGGGACAGGAGGTTTGGCCCAACCTGTCACATAGACCAATTCCCTTGCAGCTCTACATTTCACCTCCTCTCTCCACTGTGCTTCTTCCTCGTCCCTGCATGACTGAGAGAGCAAGTGACAGCTGGGCTCCAGGCCATACCTTCACCTTCCAGCTGTAGCTCTTGCCTCCTGTCCCCATGTTTCCCAGGTAGAGTCATCCATCACCTCACAGCAGAAGGTGCAATTTGTCGCTCCTGGGTGCAGGGTTGTGGCCATGCTGCATGAGGCCGGAGCCTGTTACATCTCCCGTGTCTCACGTTTAGTAGGGAGGGTGGGAGCAAGCATGTTTCTGCTCCACGCTGGGATGATTGCAGAGGTCATGACTGCAGAAATCTACTCTGGTTGAGATTCCTGTAGTGCTTTGGAGCCCTGGACATGGTCCAGGACTCCACTGAGTCCAGCACAACCCCAGGAAAGTCACTTTGGAGAGCCTGCAGTTAACAAGACAAGTTGCAACAGCCAGGCAGGGATAGATTTGGGGCCAGGAGGAAAGAAAGGCAAGATGGGGATAAGAAGCACTGGGAGAGATGGAGGCTCAAGGTGGAGGCTCCTCCCCTTTGGCTCGCCCAGGTGCCTGTTGCAATCAGCTGCAGTGAGACTCTCTGAGGTCAAGACATGTTGGGGTGAAAAAGAAGCATCTCTGTCAAGTGCCATGCGAAGATACGGTTCTATCTGAAAGCTGCTGTTGGCTTTCTTTTCCATTTCATTATTGTGCTTCTGTTAATGAACAGACCCATCGCATTCTGAACCTGGGGGAGCATTTGATTGCCCCTGCCTTGTGATGGAGACACAGCGCTCTGGCACCTGGGACTGTGGAGCCCCCGCTCTCCATGTGCCTTCGTGCTGAACACCTCTATGGCATGATTCCTCCTGAACTCTCATTTCCATCAGTTAGAGTGAATCAAACCTTGTGAGGATGGTGGGAGAGATGTGTTCACGTTCTTCCATGTCGGCACCGTGAAACGCGCTGCGGTGGGGAGTGCTGCGGGGAGGCACCGGGGGAGCTGCCAGATGGAAGTTTCTTTCGTCTGGGCCAGTAGCACTAAATTATTCTTTGCTGTAACAAGGGCAGAGAAATTTTGAATGTGCCAGTATTTTTAGCATTTAAATCTAGGAAAGTTATTCCATTTTGGGGAAGAGGAGCAGCTGCTGCTGGCTCTGCAGCATCGTGTGGTTACGAGGAGGAGTCGTACCCAGCCCGCAGGGCTCAGCAGCACATCCTGCCTGCCCTGGAGCTGCCGGGGGTCCGACTGTGAGCTGTGGCTCCAGGGCTCGTGGTGGGGCAGAGGGACAGGCCTGGGCTGCCCCAGGGCTTGGAGGTGCCCCCGTGTGATGGTTTTTCCGCAGAGCCTGTCCTCCCTCCGCCACAGCCTTGACCCAGCTGGGACAGAGGTCTAGGGCAGGTGCTCATGCCGTGCCGTGCTGTGCCATACCGTGCTGTGCCGTGCCATGCTTCGCAGTGTCGGTGCAATGGTGTTTCAGGGAGTTTTGCTGATACCAGATCCTTACTGGGCTTAATGCAGTGGAATTGATTTCTGTTTGCCAGGCTATCATTCACCTCAGCAGGGGAAAATCAATGTAGATCAATCTCGTGTGATTTTGTATGCCATTAGATCCCAGTTTAACCTCTGCTGGCCTCTTCCCTCCCGCCCCACCCCCCTGCCATGGACCACACAGTTTGGGGAGGATTGATGGCCCAGGCTCAGCCCTGCATCCCCCAGTGAATGGCACTTTGCTCCATTCTGGTGGGACTCGGATGGCACTTCCCTGTCCTCTTCAAGCTCTCTAGCCTTGTCCAGGCTTTCCTCTGCAGCCCAGCTTTTCTGTATCTGAGGGGCCCTGGAGTGCTCCTCAGTTTGGTTCCTCGCTAATGCTTTTTCAACAGGCAGGGAGAAGAGCTGTGTTCAGGTCCTTGGGTGAGCTTTTGCTCTGTCTGTGGGGTGGAGGCCAGGAGCTCTGGTTCTGCCACAGGCTGCTGTCAGTGTGGGGGGATGGGGCTGGGTCCCAGTCCTCCAGCCCATGCTGCTGGTGCTGCTCCTGGAGCTGCTGGGTGCTTCACATCATGGGAAATGTTCCCCAGACGCCCTGGCTGCCCACCCAAGAGGGGAACCTGTAAAGCTTCCCAGCCACTGAAGTGGCCAGGATGACTCCTCAGCTGCCTTCCTGATGCAGAGGTCCCTGCTGTGAGCAGGTCAGGAGGGGTTGGCCCAGGAGCATTCTTCACTTGCCGGCCAGTCGACACAGGACAGAAAGTCTCAGTTGTCCTCTTGGCGTGTGGAACTGGGGTTTGGTTGGTTGCCTGGTTGCACGCTGGTGTTTTCTCAGCTCTCCATCAAACCTCCGTAAGCCTGCGTTTAAAGCTCTGACATGCGGCGTGAATCCCTCGTTGCTGACACGTGTGCATTGTAGAGCTATTAAAAAGAAACCCATGCTTGCTCGAACTGTTTGTTTTGAGAGAGGCAGGCAGAAAGGGAAACCAAAGAGATCTCTCTTAAACAGTGAAAGGCTCAACTGAGTCTCAATTTCCTGAGCAAGGTGTGAGCTACAGGCTGTCACTGAGGTGTGGAGCCAGGAGTCCTCAGGAGGCTGGGGCTGGGGATTGTGTTGCATTATTTGGTGGCAACTCAAAGGTTTGTGTCCTCCTTGAAACTCCTTCCTGAGCTGGTGTCCACCTCCTGCCGCAGAGCAGTGGGATGCTGAGATGGTGCTTTTCCTGCTCCAAGACCCCCTGTAGAGGCTCCATGGGTGGGCTTGTGGTCTGGCTCTCCCATCACCAGACATGGCTCTGTCCTTCACTTCCCTCCCTAAGCCCTTTAATTTTTCATGACCTCCTCATGCTTTCTCCATCCACCTGAGCGGTTTCAGATGTAGGTTTTGTTCTCCAGTTGACAGGACCCGTCGGCGTCCTGCTCGCTGTCTGCGTCGCGGCTGGGCAGCAGGCTGGGTGGGGGGTGGCCATGCCACAGCTCGGGGATGTTCCTGGTCGGGGGTGGCATCCCCAGCCATGTGGCAGATCCCCGCCTGCCCTCGGGCTGTTCGAGGGGCTGACATGAGGGGGAGGAGGGGTGTGTTTGTGGTGAGTTATTATCCCACACTTACCAGCATTAAACTGGATTTGACAACTCATAGCCAGGGATTTGAGTGATCTAAATCCTGCTTCATTTGGCAGCCGGGTTTGCTGTTATTTATGGTGCTTCCCAATTTATTATCATCTGCAGAGTTGGAGGCTTTGTGTGCAGTACCATCCGCCAAGTGATTTATACAAATAATAAAAATAATGGGGCACCGGAGCTGAGCTGCAGCCACGAGTCCCCTTGCAGCGTTTCTGGGGCCTGTGGCTGAGGAACCTCCCGGTCACTCTGAAGAGGGGCTCACCCCAAGCTGCTGTTTCCATCCTGGGGAGGGGCTGGTGTTGCCTTTTCTGTAGGTACATTAAAAAGTAACAAAAGAGAGATGAGCACAAAACTCTGAACAGCTGGACGAGATGGGTTGCCAGGGCAGGTTTAGAGGCAGATCCCTTCTGGGTTGCCCCCAAGTGTCCCTGTGGGATGGACCATGGCTGAGACCCCTTCCAAGGAGCAGGGAGGCGGGGACCAGTTCGTTGGAACTGAAGCCGGTCCAAAGTTGAGGGGCTCGTTGTATTTTTGTCAACATTTTGTCAGGAAGGAAGGACAATCATAAAAATAATTGAGAAACTTGCAGATTTTTCTGCCTTTTTCTCTCAGTGCAACCTGATGCTCTTCTCACAGATCTTCCATCACTGTAAATAGATGCATCCCCTTGACTTCAGCAGGGCTTCACCAGCTTGGTGTCTGTTCTGCAAAGCAGCAGCAAGAACACCAACATGAGAGGGTCAGCAGCACCGGCAGCTCTTTGCTGCAGGTCTGGCTGCTCCAGGGATACAGGTTTCGGCACCAACTGCAGCTCCCCTGGTTTTATCTTCTTTCCTTTTAGTAACAGGTTTGTTTTCCAGTTCCTGGCAGAGAGCAGGAACCTTCCCAGCCTCCCCTCCACACTGGGAGAGGAGGAGGGGTGTGTGTATATTATAAATTTCCTATTTTTCTGATAAAACTGTATTGCTACGGCGGAAATCAAATCCTGATGTCGATATTTTTAGCATGAAAGCATGAAGGAGCACTGATGCTGAGGGACGGGAGGACGGGCGGGTGGGTGCTGTCGGAGGGGAGCGTCTCCATGGAAACTGTTTTCTTTAAATTCCCACATTCGGGGCACTGAGCATGTAGGAGGTGATGAAGGAAATGCAAAAGCAAAAAAGGAAAGAAGCTTTTTTCTTTTCTGTTGTCACAGAACTGCTGTAGGAACCTTAGGAGAAACGGGTATAAATTATTGATCATTCCAATGTGCATCAATGTGAATTTTAATTAATAATCCGTCGTGTCTCTCAAGTGCAGTGGGTGGGGATGAGCAGGCAGCAGCCTGTGACCGAGCAGCGTGCGCTGGAGGGGCCCAAGTTTGCCGAGAGCTGTCTGTGGGAAGGGTCGATGCTGCTCTGTGCTCCTGAATTGCAGCCTTTTCAGGGCTCTTCCATTTTACCCTTTGGAGTTGTTTTCCTGAGCAAGGCCAGACCCTCATTACTACCCAGAGACATCGAGGAGAGCCCAGCCCATGGGTGCTGGGGTTGATGCTCCTTTCCACAGTGGTGTAATTTGGGTTGGGTTGATATTTTCACTCACGAGAGGTTTTTTTAATTGTTTGATTTTTCTTAAGATATGAAATGGTGTTGTTAGCCAGGCTTCGTTGTCATTCTTGTCTGAACTCCTGATGGCCAGCATGAGCAAACTGTCAGTCTGGGAGGTCCTGTGGACCCTCATGCCCTACCTCACGTGTGTAGAATAGAATAAATGGGTGGCGGGGCCAGGATGGCACAAGAATTCTCATGGTGCCTCTCCCTGGGGTTTCAGATGGTGGCTCTGCCAAAGAGGTGATGCGTTGGGTAGCAGGCACCATCTCAAAAATGTCTCACTGCAGCACAGTGAGACTTTCACCCAAGGGCAGAAACTGTACACTCAGCCCCCTCTCTGAAATGCTTATACACCAGTGCACGCAGCATGGGGAACAGGCAGGGGGAACTGGAGATCTGTGTTCGGCCGCAGGGCCATGACCTCACTGCAGTTACTGAGGGATACGCGGTGGGACAGCTCCCGTGACTGGAATGCTCTCATGGACAGTTAGGTACTTTTTGGGAAAGCTAGACCAGCCAGGCGAGGCGGTGGAGCTGCCCTTATGTTCGTGAGCAACTGGAATGCATTGAGCTCATCCCGGGGGTGGTGAAGAACACGTTGAAAGCTTATGGGTGAGAATTAAGGGGCACACAAATATAGGTGAAACTGTTGCGGGTGTCTACTACAGACCACCAAACCAGGAAGAGGATGTTGATGAGGCCTTCTACAGGCAGCTGGAAGTAGCCCAAGATCACATGCCCTGGTGGTCATGGGTGACTTCAATCACCCTGATATTTGTTGGAAAGGCCACACAGTGAAGAATACTCAGTCCAGAAGGCTCTCGCAGTGCATTGATGATAACTAAAACCAGCAGCTGGCAGCGGAGAAGATTAAATAATGCAAACCAAATACATTTTCAACAGAGTACTTTTAGAAGGCAAGAAATACTGCTTATTGCGAGGGCACGTTAGCACTGCCTGGCCATGGCCTCTGCAGTTCCTCAGCTGCTGCCACAACTTCTGTTACAAGTCTGTCCCTGGTGTGTTCTCCGCCTGACACCTCTGCTGACTCCAGGCTTGGCTGAGGGCATCCCAGTAACGCTCACCAGGCTGCAGGTCCCCACCAGGTGACAGATATGAAAACCTCTGCTTGGACTGGGGCTTAGCTCCAGCTGCTGAGCCAGGTTTGGTTCCAAACACAAAGTTTCTTGCTGCCTGAGCATGTTTGGTTTTGGCTGTGGCATCTGCTGGCAGCTGTGGGGGCAGTTACCTGTGAGAAAGAGGAGATGCCTTTGGGCTTAACTTCTCAGGGAGGTGTTTTTTCCTATATTTTCTTAGACCAAATGACCTTTCCTTGAAATTGCAAATTGGTTCCTATCTGCAGCACCCTCCAGTGCTGTACCAGTTCAGCAGGTTTGCAGCAGCATGGGTGGGATTTGCCCTGTCCAGGTGTTCCCTGCTATTCTTTAACAGCTGTTTAAAACTCCTGTCCTGCCTTTTTAAACCTCACTCCCCTCCTGCCCTTCCGGAGCAATTCCCTGAATATGGTGATTGCAGGAAAGAGAACTGTTTCGGGTGGATGTTCAGTTCACTGATGTTTTGCTAATTTAGTTTCTGAGGTTGTACCTTCAGTGTAGCCTCTGCAAAGGTTTCCCTCGTGGAAGGGGCTTTGTGGGTCCTTACTATTCTGGCCCATCAGCTGAGCATATCCAAGGTTAAAGAATTGGGTCGGTACAGGAAATTTATTTTTCATCATAGATACTTGTTTAACAGCAGCGTCCAAACTGTGTCTGTACTGTGGGAGCAGGTTGTTGGTCTCCTTTTCTGTTTTGCCAGGACCAGGAACCCAGCTGCGTATTTGCCGTATGTTACGGCTTAGTGCAGGAGCGTGTGGAGGAGGGGAGCACTTTGCACCAGTGCAGACACTTCTTGGGTGCACCAGGGATGGTTCCTGGTTGCCTGCAGTGTGTGTTGGTTGTGAAACGATGATCCAGAGGTCAGAGGCTGCACATCGCCGTATCTCATGTATTCACAGATTGTAAACCCGGCAGAGGGGAGAGCTGTTAAGAGAGGTTTTAAAGTGTGTGCAAGAAAAGCAGAAGCAACCCAGAAGTACACTACCTTGCCTAAGGGAAACTGGAAAAAAACCCTGAAAACCTTCCATGACCTATTTTTCCAGTTGCTAAATGTTTAACCAATGTTTCAAACCCAGGCAGGAGAGGAAGTGCAAGTGATCTGAAGAAGTTCAGGATCCACTCAGTGACTTTAGCCCTGGAAGACTGAAGCCCCTGAGGGACGCTGTCCGTGTGCAGCTCTGCAGCAGCTCCATCACAGTTGTCCTGGCCCTGCACTGGTTTAAGAGCAGAGCTCAGCCCTTCTCCATCACTCTGCAGCCTTTTTATTACACTCACAGCAGATGGTTAAACCCTTCCTGGCAGAGCTTGCTGCTCACAGAGGCAGTCTGAGGCAGAAGGGTTCCATGTGAGAGAATAAAGTGCTTTGCCTTGTAGCTTTCCAGTGCAGTGCCAGCCAGTCCAGCCCATGGCAAACCCCCCTTGACAGGGTGTTGCTGTTGACCTCTTGTGTTTTCATTGCAGTCTGCAGCAAAATTGTCTCCCTAAATCTATTCACAGCAACCAAGTGTTGTAAATATATTAAGATGCATTTGTGTGTCACTGCAAATGTGGCTCGTGCTGGAGAGGTGGGACAATAAGGGTGAGATGCAGAATATTAACAGGAGCAGCCCAGAGTTCATCACTCACCTCCCTGCAGCCAGCTGGAGTTTCACAGCTCAGCAGACGTGGTGGGCTCCTGGCATGCTGTCAGGGACAGAGAAGAGCCTGAGGGTGAGCGGGGACATCCCCTTGAAGACACAGAGTGGTGGGGACAGCATGAAGAAATTAGGGATGGCCTTGTGTCCTGGCTGTCTGTGCTGGAGGCCAGTTCCCCACCAGCATGGCCCAGGAGACACCATCACCCATGTGGGCAGCAGCAGAGGCAAAGCCTTCATGAACTGGGGCTCAGCAGCATCTGCCTAATGGGGTGCGCGCTGGTGAGCCCACGGGTGCACACTGTTGAGTGCCTGGCACTGGGACAGGGCAGCTGCCTGGGTGCTGCCAGTGGCTGTTCTCACTCCCAGACCCCCCAGAGCTGCTCGCAGGGCAGAGATTTGCTGTTTTGGGGAGCCCACAGCTGCGGAAGGAGCTCTGAGAGGCCTTGTCTGGGGGGCCCTGCAGCATGGGGCATGCATTTGGTGGGTGCTATCTCTGCTGATGTCCTGGAAGACAGACCATTCCCAGCAGCTGCAGAGCTCTGTGCCCGTATCTGAGTTTGGGTTGATGGCCTTTTCTTCCTTGTCCTTTCTAATCTGCTGTGGTATCTCTCCAGTATGTACCCGAGAGGGATAAAAGTCAGAGGAGGGAGATGGGACTATTCAGGTTATGTTGTTCAGATCATGGAATCATAGAATAGTTTGCACTGTAAGGGACCTTAAAGATCATCTCGTACCACCCCTGCTGCCGTGAGCAGGGACACCTTCCCCTAGAGCAGGTTGCACAGAGCTGCCTCCAACCTGGATTTGAACACTTCCAGGGATGGAGCATCCACAGGTTCCCTGGGCAACATGTTTTCTCCACTGGCACATGATGGAGCTAATAAACAAGAGATGTCACTGAGGTGCTCAGAGGGCTCCAAGGGTGCAGTGCCCGTGGTCTGGGCGGTGCTGGTGGCCCGAGCACGCAGCTGCTGTTGGTGGCCACTGCCGGTACAGGGGGTTTGCCCCTTCCCAGAGCCACAGGGGCTGCAACCGTGGCCTGCACAGCCCTGGTAGCCCAGGAAGGCTGCAGAAGTGAGAGGGAGAAGAAATGGAAATGGTGGTGGGCATGGTGTCTGCAGCGAGCTGCTGTTATCACAGCTAAGTGCAGGTCATTGCAAAATCAATCCTGCGCCCAGCACTGGGTCTCCAAGGCTGTGCTTGCTCTTTCCCTTCCCCAGCTCCGCAGAGCTGTGCTCCCAGCAGTGGGTGAACACCAGTTGGGCAGTAATTGCCAGGGAATTAACCTCTGACACTCTTCTAAAAATAGGCCCAATAAATCCAATCATTAGCAGCTCTGCAGCTTGCTTTGCCTCAAGGGTAAACACTGCAGATTAAAGCCTTTACCACTTACAGGGCCAGGAGTGCTTCCTCACTTCTCCCCATCACTGCAGCCGAGCACCAGGCCCTGCTCAGGGGTTTTGATGGAGCTTGGTGGCTTTTGGGGTGACAGTGAGATGAAAGGCATCACCTCAGTTCACCTTGATAGACGATGGGAGAGTCAGCACTGGGCGGAGTGGCAGAGAGGTCACCCAGGCTGCTCTGCCTGGTGGGTTTGGGTGGTGAACACAAAGATGTCACCATCCATCTGCTTCCTCTTCTCCAAGGGTGGAGGGAAACCCTCCCCAGGAGCCAGGAGTCATTTGTGGCCGCTTTTGCAACCTGGGTGCAGCTCCCCGGGGTGGAAGGGGAGTGTGCCGCGCTGTGCTGTGCCGCGCTGTGCTGTGCCGCGCTGTGCTGTGCTGTGCCACACTGTGCTGTGGCTGTGCCGAGCTGTGCCATGCTGTGCTGTGCCATGGCTGTGCCGAGCTGTGCCGTGCCATGTTGTCCCCAGGCTGCGTTCAGCACAGGCACAGCACAGAGAAGGAAATACCCCTGGACTGGGCCATTAGGCTCAGGTTAGGGCAAGGTACAGGAGGGCCGAGCAGGTCTTGGCTTGTGACCACAGGGTTCCAAAATGCTGTGGCCATGATTGTTGCTGACAATAGAAAAGGGAGATTGATGGAGACCCCACTGGGGACAAGGCACTGACAAGGCTGCACAGGAACAGTGAAAGCCAGTCTGCAGTTACTTAAATTGTCTTTGTCTTCTCTTTTCCAGCTGACATCATCTCTACCGTAGAATTCAACCACACTGGAGAATTACTAGCAACAGGGGACAAGGGGGGCCGCGTTGTAATATTTCAGCGTGAGCAGGAGGTAAGTGCCAGTGAATGCAAAATGCCCATTTTATCCTTTTAAGAGAAGCTTCCTGCTGTGTCCTAATCTGTCTGTGTCACTCCTAACCTCAGTCTCTCCTGGCAGACTCCAAACTGAAAAGCAATTATTAACATAAGCAGGGCCAGATTTCACCCTGTAAAACACCCTCCAAAGCCACGCTGTGTTTCCTGCACCCTTTTGTTCCAGCTGCTGCTCTCTGGATCGGGCTGGTGCTTTGAGGGTGCAGTGCCTGGGTGTCCTCATGGCTCCCACCACCCCCATCACACGCCACCAGAATGTCCCGAACATGTGAATGGATAAAACAATCACAGTCTAATCACAATTTATTTTTTTTCTCAAAGTTATAGTCTCAAAATTATTTCAACATACGCTGGAGAGAACTGGTGGGTGTATTTGGCTCAGCTCCCACTCCGGAGCAGTGCCGTGCTCCAGGGGCAGATGGGGCTTCACCCCCCCAACGCTTTGTTTGCATGCAGGAATGTCATCTCCACAATATTTTCTGAGCCCAGTGCTCGGCTGGTCACCGTGTGGGATCTGCAGACATGTGGTACCTGCAGGTCTTAGTGCTGGGCTGTGGCAGCAGCCGGCCCTGCAGACGTTGTGTTCTTTGCTTGGCTGCCTTGTTCTTGCTGAACGCCCGCGGGACACACGCTGCTTCTGCTGGGCAGGTGCTGCCGGCTGCTCCTCTGGCTGGCTCCAGTGCCCAGCAGGACCTGGCCATCAGTCCCAGCCATTCACCAGGGTTGTAGTGTGGCGGGATCCATTCCCCCTCTGTTCCTACTCTATTTCTGCTCTGCTTTGCTCCCACAGAGCACACCAGTGCTGCCATGCCAGGAGAGGCTGTGCCTTGGCTTTCTGACCCAAGCTGTTACTGTGACCAGGCTCTTGCTGTCACTTAACAAACCTTGGAGAGCCAACAGACAACGTTCTCTTGTTCCATGTGCCTTAAACTCATCTCTGTTCCCCTACACTCAGAGCAAGAACCAGCCCCACCGCCGGGGAGAGTACAATGTCTACAGCACCTTCCAGAGCCACGAGCCAGAGTTCGATTACCTGAAGAGTCTGGAGATAGAGGAGAAGATCAACAAGATCCGATGGCTCCCGCAGCAGAACGCAGCCTATTTCCTGCTCTCC
The DNA here is from genome assembly GCA_024605025.1 of Megaceryle maxima. Lineage (NCBI taxonomy): Eukaryota > Metazoa > Chordata > Aves > Coraciiformes > Cerylidae > Megaceryle > Megaceryle maxima. Next base: position 20,315 of record JANHGN010016611.1, read on the forward strand.
ACCAACGGTACGTGCCCGTGCCCATGCCCACGGGCAGCCAGGACCAGCTGGGCTCGCAGCGGCACCGCTGTCCCACCGCCTCTGATCCCTGGCCCCCACAGCCAGGCGAGGCCTTCTCTGGTGTTTCTTGAGGAAAAAGATATGGTAAAAAAATGTCGAGTCCCTTCAGGTTGACACGGGTGTCTGGGGCGAGCAGGAGTGGGTCCAAAACCATCAGCGCTCAATTCCCATGCATAAGTTTTTGTCCTTGTTTCCCTGCAAGGAAAGGAGTCTTCTCCCTCTGCTGACAACTTTGGTTTTTGTATTTCTTTGGATCCTGAACTTTTTTTTTTTAAAGTAAAACCTGCAGCTGATTTGTTTCAATTTGCAGCTGTGTTCAGCTCAGCAGTTCCATGTTGTGCTCAGATAAATATCAGGAGGATCCAGGAATATTACTTGGGATGAATGGGACCTTAAGATGGATGTGACTTAATTACTTCAGGGGAAAAGGAGGGGTCTAATTATCTTCCATAACCAACTTACTTTGTGTTATAGAATTGACTCTATTGATCATTGTAATAAAATTCAAAGACTTATTAAACTCATTTGGGGGGAGAATCATTGAAATGCAATGAAGATTAATTATCGAGCATAATGTTCTGTTAATTGAGTTTTTAAATAGTTTTTTGATTAACAGGGATATTATCTTTCCGTTTGGAGTGGGGTTTCATATGCTAGCAGGTTATCAAAATGATTCTTTTAGAAATAGCCCCATGTTAGGCTGTTTCTTTTGTTCTTACTGTTAAACTAGCATCATATGAGAAAACCCTGAAGTAAAGCGGGTTAATAAAAACAAAATTAATGGCACTCTATTGGAATTGCCATGTAAAGGAGAAAATGAAGATGGATGATATGGTTGTGTATGAAACCTGGTGGAAGCGATGATAAACTACTGATAGAGTCTCTGCCAGGAGGGAGGAAAGAAAACACCATTATTCAGAATAAACCCACATGTTCCCAGGCCTCCGTCCCCTGAGGGCTTTGTGGGAGAGGGGGGTGGGATGCCAGGAGGGGACAGGGTGCTCCTGGGGGGTTTGGAGCTGCCTTCAGTCCATGTTAAATGCTGGGCTCTGTGTGCTTTCTGGGTGGGGAAGGTCAGGATGGACTTTGAGTGAGTTACATTAGCATTTCACCCTTTGGGCAACCTGCAGGGCCAGCTCAGCCCCATGAGCTCTGCTCCTCTGCAGTGCTGTGGCACCAGCCATCTCGCTGGGACCTTGAGTCACCAGTTGCTCTGCTCCACTCACTGCACACTGGATTTCTACAGAAGCTCTGCCAGCAGTGGTTATTTACCTTGTGGCACCCTGTTCCTGATGCACAGAGCTCCCTGCTGCAGGCCTGGCACCCCAGCACCTGCGGGGTGACCAACAGCTGGAATCACCCTCCGGCATAACCATCCCTCCTCCAGTTTCCAAAGGGGTCGGTGTGGGACTGGGACGTGGAAGACAGTGCCTCGGTGCTGGGCTCCCAGGCTCAGCAGGGGTGGCTAAGAGGTGTTCACCGTGCGAGGGTCGAAGAGGAGGAGAAATAGAGAGCTGGTGGGGACAGAATCAGGGGAGCTGGTGCATCCTTGGTATTTAACACATTTTCAACTACTGGAAGCTAAATTAACTTGTAAATTACTCTTGGAAAATAACCAGTGGTCCCTGGTTAACTGACATGCAAGACAGGAAATGTAGGAGGAAAAATCTCAGGTGGGAGTCTGCTCTTGGCTGGTGTCCCAGTGGGTGTGCAGCTGTGGGAAGGGGTGTGTGTTTGGGTGTGTGCACAAGAGCGTTAACACACGCGTGTCAGCAGCCGGGAGGAGCAGAGCAGCCGTCTGGTCCCGGCCCATTGCCGGGATGCCGGGTACAGCCTCCCGGCACTGCCTGAGCTGCTCCGACCTGGTGCCAGCACCTCATCACCTCCTCTGCGGGTCACTCGGCCCCGTCACTCAATATATCGAACGCCAACGCTCAGGTCATGACCTCTGAGGTGCTGAGCCCTGGGAAATCACTTCTCCATTAATCCAGTGATTCTGTTCTGTTGTTCAACCATCTCCTTACATCTGGAACAAATGCACCAGTGGTTTATGGCAGGAATAGGGAAACCAGGGCTCTGGGGATACAGCGTTGTGGTTACAGGTACATCTTCTGTGAGGGCTTTTCCCCTGGAATGGAGTTGCTTCCAGCGAGTTGCAGGTGGGGACAGAGCAGATGTTTTGTGACTATAAACCAGACGGTGTGGCCTTGGCATGTCCATCAGCAGGCAGCTCAGGGAGCAGGCAGCCATAACACTCTCCTCTCTCCTGCCCCCAGATAAGACAGTGAAGCTATGGAAGGTCAGCGAGCGGGACAAGAGACCGGAGGGATACAATCTAAAGGATGAGGACGGCCGTCTCCGAGACCCCTCCATGATCACCGTGCTGCGGGTGAGTGTGGGCAGATCAAGGCTGCCAAAGAGCCTTTCTCCTCAGGGTCTGATGAAAATCACTGCTGGTGACACCTGTGTGCTGCAGCACCAGTAATGCCATTCTGACGCAGTGGGTCCATGTCGGAGGGTCCATGTCCTTGTTTGGAGGCCAGTGCTTTGGCTGGTGTGTGGGTGTGGGAGCTGCTGCTGGTGCGGTGCCCAAGCTGTGCTGGCTCTGGGCAGGTGTGGTGTCAAGCACTGTGTTTCATCTCCTGTCGGATATCCCAGTGCTGCTGCTGTGCTGCCCTGCAGGCTTGTCCTGGTGAGGAGGTGGTTAACGAGCCCTCCCTGCTTCCTGCATTCACAAGCAAAACTTCTGCTGTGGGAGCATGAGGACTTTCTCTAAATGAGTTTTCCTCCCAGCCTAAGGAGATTAAAACCAGCCTCGGGAATCAAATGTAAATACCTAAGGCTGCATTTTCCATTTACTGCAAGGGGACGGATGCGCAGAGCCCATTAAACCAGCTGCCCCGGGAGTGCGGCTGTCGCTGCAGGGAAGCCTGGCACGGGCCTGTATGGCTTTGCTGCCCCTGGGCAGCAGTGCCTGATGATTTGCTCTTGCCCTCATGCTGCCCTGGGAGCTGTTTATGATCCTTAATCTGCATATAAAGAGCCGGCTCTGGCCCGAGGCGTGTGCGCCCTGTTAATTCAATCAGAGTTCACCCTGCTCACCAGAGCTCACTCGGCAGCCGGTACAGGCAGCGCTGGAGACCCCAAGCAGGGTGCCCGTCTGCAGACAGGGGAAGCTGCGCTCCCCCCTGCTTCATATTAGAGCAGAAACAGACAGTAGCTCCTGTAACCCCTATGCCTAGAAGTGCCAAGTGTGCAGTAGTTTTGTCGTGACATTAATCAGACCAGACCAGCTTGTAATTTATTAACATCCTGTCAGAATTTGCATTTTGAATAGTTGGGGGTTTTGGGTTTGGGTTTTTTATTTATATATGTATATAGATATGAAATTGTCACTATGATTACCCTTGGCACACTTTTATGAGTTCCAGATCCATTGCAGAAGCAGCCATTGAGAACCCCAGACAGGTAGTTGTCACCTCTGTCCTGAGTTGCTCCTGGTGACCGGTGGCATTTGTCTTTACAGAGCAAGAAAGCATTTTATTTCGTGTACGTGTGTATCTGCTGTCATGTTTCAGGCAGCGTTTCCAGCCCAATGTGCCATTACCTGGACGCACGGGCACTGAAGTTTGCTCAACACCTGGGTGTGGGAGTCGGGGTTACTGACCCGCTGCAGGGCTGGGGCAGCTTTAAAGCTGGCAGGGGTACAGGGTGTTGCTCCAGGTAACACCTCTGGCTGAGCGCACTGGGAGGGCCTGAGCTCGACGAGGGAAAACAGGTCACCGTTTCGCCTCCATCTGCCTTCTCGGCGCTGAGCTCTGCCGCAGGCGCTGCTGGGGTCAGTCCGGTGCCTGATGGTGTCCTGAGCACCCCAGCATGCTGCTGGGCACCACACAAACCAGCAACTGGCCGTGTTCTGAGGGAGCAATTTTTGCATAGTGGTATATCTTTATTTCTAGTGTAGTCTTTAGGAATATTGAATTTCTGGGGGAAGTGAGGCAACTTAAGAGTCCAGGATAAATGTGATGTATATTTCTTTCCTTTTCCAGCATGAACTATTTTAAAATTGTCAAAACATCAATGTAACCTCTTAAGCAAAACACTTTATTATGTTTTGAAAGGAGATTTCTGACAGGAGGTTGGAGCCAGGTGGGGATAGGCTCTGCTTCCCAGGAACAAGCGACAGCACAAGAGGAACCGGCCTCAAGCTTCCCCAGGGGAGGTTCAAGTTGGAGCTGAGGAACAATTTCTTCCCCTGCAGTTTTGTCCAGGGCTGTCCCAGGCTGGCCATGACAGGGGTGGAGTCCCCGTGATCCCTGGAGGGGTTTCCAAGACCCCGTGGAGCTGTGGTGCTGAGGGCCATGGGTCAGTGGTGCCCTGGCAGTGCTGGGGATGGTTGGACTCGATGATCTGAAAGGTCTTTTCCAATCCAAATGATTCTGTGACTCTGTAATTCATGATTATGAGAACGCTGGGTTTTAGCTGTAGGTGTCACAATGTCCATCTCACCTGTGGTGGCTGCCAGCCAGTCAGACACACGCTGGCAGGCATGGGGAGTTGGGGGGGGCATTTCACAGCCCCATCTGCCCAGGCCCCCTGGTGGGTTCCCCTGTGCCCGGGCGAGGGGAGGCCCTGGAGTGTGTCACTGTGTCCTCTGCTGTGCGTGGTGCCAGCTCTGGCTTTGCAGTGCTGTGTGTGCCCGGGGGCTTAGCGCTCTGGTTTAGCGGCTCCTGTGCCTTCTCTTGGTGGTGTTACAGACACCAGGCTGGGGAGAACCTGTGGCTGGCGTGTGTTTGCTGGGGGTGGGTGCAGGGTGGGTGCAGACCTGCCGAGCTGGCCTGGGAGCTGGGTGCCCTTGACTCCTGTCCCTCTCTGTTCCCTGTCTCCTCCTGCTGTGCCGGTGGGAAGCGGCTGCTGGTCGATCGGAGCTGAGATGAGGGTAATGATGCTCAGTGGGGTGCACGGGCGATGTGGTTATGAAAATAAATAAATAGTGGTTGTGCTTATCTTCGCTATTGATTGTTGGCTTGAGCTGATTGCGTTTGACCGCATCCCGGCACTGGAACTGGCGGCCGCAGGGCTGAAGCGCAGCTGAAAATCAGCCTGGTTGTTTTTGGAAGTGGCCAGCCCGAGGTTACAGCATTTGTCACGGCCAGTCCATTGCTGCTGCTCCCAGTGGTGTCCTAAGGAGGGGCAGGGATGCGGAGATGCTGCCTGCATGGCTGGTGCCAGGTCCAGCTCTGGACAGTGCAGTGCTGGGGATTTCCTGAGGACAGGGGCTGTGTTTGGGCTGGGGGCAGCCAGCCCATCCCACTGGGCACCCACCTGCCCTGTCCCCATTCACCCCAGGAGTGCCAGTGCACTGCCAACATGGGTGGAGGCAGCAGCAGTTGCTGGACATTATCAGGGAACCTGGGAATTGTGATTTTGTTTTTTCTTTTTTCCCCTGTAAAAACTGATATATCAGAGAGCTGGATGCTATTTATTGGAGTCCACTGTCTGTCTCGAGAGTTTCAACCTCTGTTTTACTTCCAGTCCATTTACCCCTGGGAGCAGCTCAATGCCATAGGGCTGGAGGCGTTCGCTGCTTCCCTTGCGCTCCGAGATCGGGCGCTGCGATTTCCGCTCCCCCACGGAGCAGGAGGAGGGAAAGCGCCGTGTCCGAGCGTGGTATGACGGTGATGAGTGTCTGCTGGTGCAGCACCTGCCGTCCCCAAGGACAGAGAGCGAGGAGCCTTCCGCCACCCCCAGCCTGATCTAACGGTTTGATGATTTCACTTAGACAGCTATTTACGCAGCCGTGACCATTTTGCTGCAGCTTGCTCTGTCTGTCTTTGACGTTTAATCTTCCTGTGGTGCTCGCGTTCGGGAGTAGTTGCATCCATCCACAGTTTAATTTTCAACCACAGACAAGCAAAAGAGGGTTTTTAAACCTACCTTGCTGCGATCATCTCTTACCCATTCATTGTAATGGTTTAAATGTACTAGATGAGCATTGTTCTCTGAGGAGTTTCTAACCCACAGAGTGGAAAAAGAATATTTAACTCTGCTCAGACTGTAAAGTAAGGATTTTGCTGTGATTAAAAGAGCTCTGTGTGTTTGGATAGCCCCCAGTCTAATAGCTACTGCCCTTTGGCCTCATTTAGCAGCCTCTATGAGCTCTCGAGGAGCTGTACCTATGCCATGGGATGTGTGCGGGAAAGAATTAACACAAATAATATCCAGGGCTTAAATCTTTTTAAATAGAGCACGTGTTTGCTTTGATCCTCATGATGCAAGTCAGACTGTGGTGAAACACTGGTGTGCATCCTCCCACCGGCACCAGCCCTGCAAAATCCATCATAAAATCCATCCTGTTTTGTGTCTCCATTTTTGCCAAAGCACGCGGATTTCTCAGCCCCAGCCGCAGTTTCCTGGGAGGCTGTTGCTGTGTCCAGAGCACCCCAGAGGCAGCCCTGAGTGGGGCTGTGTGATGGGAAGGGGACAGGGATGCTTTGGAGAGGGACTGCTCTGCTGCTGTGCTTCTGCCCCAGCAGAGAGATGTGTCTTTTCCTTGTGTACATTCTCCAAAGCATTATCATTTAGATAGCAAGGTAATGTGAGATGTTTGCTTTAATTTTTGCTATAAAACGCACATGGCTGAACTAATCAATTTCAAATGATCATCATCAAGCCATTGCCACAAAAAAAAGTGACTTTCTTATTTTCATTAGTTGCTTCCATTGCTCTAAAGCAGCTCAAGGTGTAACGCTGGCACCCTTGGCTGGAGCCTGGTCCCTCTGCTCGAGCTGGGCAGCACCAGGCTCACCACCACGCGGTGCCATCCCTGGGTGGCCACCGCACTGGTCTGAGACGTGCTGGGGACCTGCGGGGTGTCCGGGCTCAGAGGTGCGCAATGGTTGTCACTCCTGAAGTCAATCCCTGTATGAGGGAAGGGCTCAGCTCAGCCCCCTGGAGAGGCATGGCCAGTCTGCAGGGCTCGGGCTCCTGGTCGCTGTGCAGGTATCGGTGCCAGGGATGCAGGGTGCAGGGGGCCAGGCTGGGCACAGGGACGGGTGTTCCTGGCATGGCTGTAGCAAGGCCATGGGACAGCAACATCCCTCGGCCCCAGCCAGCAGCAGCTCCCACCATGCTGGTGAGCACTGCCCACGCCATGCCCACCCCGTGCCGCAGAGACCAGAGATGAAGGAGCCCCTTTTGCTGCTGCTTTCCTCACTTTTTTGTTTCTCCCAGGTCATGAGTTGAATTATTTCTTTTCAGGTGAAAACTCATTATTCACCCTTCTAATATTTTGTAAACTCGCCTTGAAATGCCAATGATCAGAATTGACCTCTTGCATATTTTTTTTTTCATCTTTTTTTCCACAGCAGTTGCACTGCTGGTATCTGTGTCTAGACGTGCTGTAAAAGCAGTGCACTGGGCACAATTATCAATCAGGGTTGGATTGCTTTGAGTGTGTTTGGTAATGTGGCAGTGCTGCCCACTTCTCCTGGGAAAAGCAGGAAAATTGTGAACTGCCTGGTGGGATTTTTCTGATACCGGCTCTTTTTCGGTGGGATCAATAAGTTAAAAAATACCTTTTCAAACAACCACATCTTTAAGGGGAATGCAGTCCTAAGGAGATTGACACGAAGAGTTCAGGATCACTTTTAACTTCAGATAAGAAAAATGTTCTGTTTGTTCTTTGAGGTTTCTGCAAATGTATTTCAGAATTTAGGTGCAGATGGTGACAGTAATCCTGGAGTGTAATAACTGAACTAGGACAAATTCTCGGTTACAAACAACAAAAAAAGAGTTGTCTTATGCTAGAAAGTACACCACGAACAGGAAATCTGGGCTGATGTAGACTGACACTTGCACTTGGTGCAGCTGCACATGGTTTGAGGTAGCAGCTTTGCACCGTCCGCCCTGCAGACCTGGTGTCCATGGTCCTCCCGCGCTCCTGGACCCCGGGCTGGGATCCAGACCGTTTGGGGGCAGCCTGCACCCCTGGACCTGCACATAGGAAGGTGGATTCTCAGGTGGCAGCGAGTTTGTGCCTGCATTTCATTCACTGTGTGAAAAAAGGCTCCGTAAGAGGCGACAGGAGTGTTGGTGTGACGCTCAGCAGGGAGGGACGTGTCTGGGGAAAAGAGATGAAACCAGGAGCTCAGTCAGCTGCATGGACTGGTAATGAGATAGCGAGTTTATCCTCCCACGGGAAGGTACCTTCCACACTCCACGGGGAAGGTCCAATAAGGCAAAATCCTGAAGAGTGTGAAATTGTCAGTCTGCCATGAAAATAGTGTTTGATGCACATTTTGACTGCAAAATAGTAATCTGCAAGCAGTGGACAGTTACAGAATATACCTTTTGTAGGTAAAAAATAAACACTGGGGAGCACAGTCAGAGGAGCTCAGTTGCTGGAGCAGGTGAAGAACCTGGCTGGATTTATCCCCCAGCAGCTGGCTCTGCTCTCTGATTTGCCAGGAACTGGATTACATTTTCCTTCTTGCAGACCCAAGGCTTGGGTTAATCTGAGCTTCGTCTGCGACTAATCCCACTTGGCCAAATCCTACAGCTTGCTGGGGCTGCACAGGGCTGTGGAGCAGACACACAGAATCCCACCAAGGCGGGGTTGGAAGGGCCCTCTGGGGATCATCTGGTGCCACCCCCCTGCTCCACTTAGCAGGGTCACCCAGAGCAGGGGGCCCAGCAGCGCAGGGTCCAGGCGGGCTGGGAATCTCTCCAGACAAGGAGACTCCACAACCTCTCTGGGCAGCCTGGCACAGGCTCCCACACCCTCACACCAAG
>JANHGN010016612.1:2214-15308 GCA_024605025.1 Megaceryle maxima
ATAAAAATATTTTAAAAAAATTGCTTTAGCTTCTAATTCAGGGAACTATGCTGACTGCAAAGGATTTTTTCCCATAGAAAGAATCAGCAAGTGAAGTATCAGCAAGATATACATGAACTAGAATAATTTTGTGGCTGACACAAATGTAGCTAATCAATATGCTAAATTCTGAACCTTAATACTAGGTGAACTTACCTTGTTTTGTGCATGCTTATACAAATACAGTGACTTTTTAACTGTGACAGATGAAGAAAAAAAAAAAAAGAAAAAGGTAAGGGGAAAAGAGCATCATCTTTCCTTGGGTTAGTTGCATTCCCTAGTGATTCTACTGAGTGATGGAAGTTTCATATAAAGATCAATGACACTGAAAACTGGCTTGTAACTCATTTTGACAGCTAGCATGGTTTCCGAATTGCTCTGCTGTAATCAACCATGTCTTCCTTGGTTAGCAAACATTATCCCAATTACAGCTATGCCAGATATAGGTAGAACAGATGCTCCTCATAACCAACAACTATTTTTTAACTGCAAATTTATAAATATAAGAACATTGATTGCCAATTCAAAGTGCATCATATCAATGGTTAAAATGGAAGATAGAAAAATGTTTGTTAAACTATGATGTGGTGTCATCAAAGCCAAATTCTTTATTGATGTTTCTGGAGAAATAGGATTACAGTGATAGGGCTGTGTAAAGATTCAGCTAAAAGGTAGAGGAAATCCTGACAGAAACCATTCAGATAGGATTTCAGTTCTAGTTATCTCTGAAGGAGAAAGAAACATTAAATAGAACAATTACAGTAGATATAGAGTTATGAAATAAATTAATGTCCACTGAACAGAATATACCTGTAATTTCCACAGAAGTTATTCATGAGCAACTTAACAAAGCTGTCAATCAAGTTACACATGTGAAAAAAAAAAAAAAAGTAAAAAATACATTTTTGCATCTATGAATGCTGTCCTTTGGGCACTAGCAAAAGTGTATTAATAAATACTTTCAGAGAGAGGAAAAGCATTTCCTGTGGAACTGTAATAACAGTTGTACCAGATCTCTAGCCCAGTATCATGTGTTTAATAGTGGATGTGTAGGAAACTGAATAAGAATACAGCTCTCTATGTAAGTTCTTAAATTATTTTCTTTTTCTACATAATACTGGTATGGCCACAAATAGCTTGATCAAGATTCTTATTCAGAATTGAGGTAAAAGTAAATGTTTCTTTACTGGGTGAAGCAATTAGAAAAAGATTATAAAACTATAAAGGTTTAAGAAGAAAAAGAGGGGGAAATGCTGGTATGTCCAATTTATCACAGTTAAACTATTTTTTTTTTTATTATTATTTCTATAATATTCTTTTTCTTAATACCTTCTCACATCTTGTCCATCATTATAGTATCAGGCTCCAAAATTGCTACCTACCTTCTTGCTCAGTATTCATGAAGGGGACATCTGCAGGTTTCATGGATGGGCCTTATCAAGGCAGACTTCTGGCTTTGTCCTTTTCAACAACGTTGAAACAAAGAAGGCATATATGGTCTGAAGTCATCTTCACCATGTCACTCTCTGACAAGAGTAGGAAGATCAACCACTCACTTCTGAATCTTTGACCTGACGGTAGGGCTTGTTTTATTACTGGTTCATCCCATCATTGCAACAGTAGCAGGTATGAGGCAAGCTCCTCCCTACTGAAATAGTAGCACCTTGAGAAGGAGCTGCTGCAGTGGCTAGGAAGCAGAGACATATTTCTGCGAGAGGATGGGCCAGTGGAAATACCTGTGGAGAAAGTAGTAGCTGGCAGGTAGGATGCTTGTTGTTCAATCAAGGATATTTTGGGCTTAAGAGCAAATAGAAGGAATACAGCCACTGACTTTTAAAGCTGAGACATGATCTGAACTGTCTGTAAGCGATGGGTGATCACTATTAAACTCTACTGTCCTTCACCTTGCCTTTTTAACTCTGCAGTGTTCTACATTTTGCTTTTTTATATGACTTTTAGAGTGAAAGTTCCTTACCATATGTCTTAATTTTTACTGTTGTACATGGTAGAACTGTTAGTACCTTGCAAGCAAGAACATTGCATTTTTCTCTGAAGTTTCATTTAAATATAAATCTGAGCTGCATTGCATTACTGGTTCTTACTTTCCTTGTCTTTTATAATTTTGCTTTTTCATTATTTTTCATATCATTAATATGAAGTATACCATATTGTTATCAGTGTGCCCAGGTGGCAAAGAAGGTCAACACCATTCTGGCTTGTATTAGAAACTGTGTGGCCAGCAGGACCAGGGTGGTGATTGTCCCTTTCTACTTGTCATTGGTGAGGCCATGCCGCTAGTACTGTGTTTCGTTTGGGATACCTCAATACAAGAAAGACATTGAGGTGCTAGAGTGGGTCCAGAAAAGAGCAACTAAGCTAGTGAAAGGCCTGAAGAACTAATCTTATGAAGAGCACCTGAGGGAACTGGGGCTATTTAGTCTGAGGAAAAGATGGCTGAGGTGAGACCTTGTCACTTTCTACAACTACCTGAAAGGATGTTGTAGAGAGGTAGGCACTGGTCTCTTCTCACAAGTAACTAGAGACAGAACAAGAGGGAATTGCCTCAAGCTGCACTAGAGGTTTAAAGTGGACATTAGAAAATTTTTTTTCACTTAAAGGGTTGTCAGAAATTGAAAAAGGCTGTCCAGGGAGGCAGTTGAGTCACCATCCCTATATGTGTTTAAAAGCCCTAAGGATGTTGTGCTTGGGTATATGGCTTAGTGGTGGTCTTGGTAGAGCAGGGTTGGACACAATGATCTTAAAGGTCTTTTCCAGTCTAAATAATTCTGTGATACTATGATATAAGGATGTAGCATCATTCCACCCCAGATCCAAAGGTTTTCAAATCCCTGTTGGTACCTGACACTCCTTTTGCCACTATCATCCTTAAAAATATTGTATTGACTTCTCTTTACCGCACTGCAGCATGCTTCTCTCATCTCTTTGTACGCCTACAAACCTGTATGGCCATTTCCATACTCCTCATTCCTTACTGACAGTTTCAAAACCCTCCACTTAGATTTCCAAACCTTACTCCTCTGTAAACTGCCAATGACACAATATTGAATTTTACACCTCTGGGATGAAGATGAAGTAAATCTTTGTACGTAAGGAAGTACAATTTTATTTTGCACAGAATGCTGAAAGATCAAGAAGGTTATACTTCCCTATCTGTGCCCATTTTTAACTTTTTTCCCTTCTGTATTTTAAGCATGACCAGATGTGCATTTTGAATGCTGTTAGCTCCTTCCTTGGCTGAAACACTGTGAGTGACCATATGAATACTTCTGTATTGTTTAAGTTAAATGACACAGATTCATTTGAATCTTTTTCATGTTTTTGTCTGCACTGTCAGTAGCTGTAGTGTAAAAAAAAATATGTACAAAGAATAATTCATCTTAGATGATGAAAATCAATCTTTTGAAGAATTCAGTCAGGCTTATATATGCTCTGATCATTCCTTTTGCTTGTGCATGTGGTGATGGTGGGGAAACTATCTTAGTTTTTGTACTGCTTCATCTTACATTATTTATATATTGCCTAGCATAAGAAATTCCAGTAGTCAGACAAGTATTCAGGGTTCTATTGCAGTACAGGAGCAATTATAACATTTAGAAGTGAAACTAAAAATTTCTTTTACTGGTTTGCTTGTTGTTCTTTGAAAAATTTAGTAAAGAGATCTTGGTACAGATATTTTAAACTGTCTCTGTTTATAATAACTTAAGAGAAAAGACTTTAGCCTCATAATCTACAGAAATGCATTAACATGAAAAAAAGATGACACTGTAAAAGTTGCATTAGACTTCAGTGGAATGTAGTTATCCACTTTATTGTATATATCACCTCTTCCCTAAGAAATGTAGTTCTACATCAATGACCTCTTGACATAAATGAGGATTTTAAAATTCTAGAATGATGAGAAGATCTGCTGAAAGAGCCTGTGAATAACAGTCCTCATCATCAATGAATATTCTCCAACATCTGATAGTGATATAGTTGAAACTCCCTTCTGGGAATTCTGTTTCACAGTGCAGAGAGATGGCACATTTATTTAACTCTTACATAATAAAGTCACAGAGTTGATGTAGTTGAAGCTCTGAAAGCATTTCCATATTTTTTTCTTTTCTCCTTTTCAGGACTTTATAGCACTGAGTTAAAAAAAAAAAAAAAAGAAAAAAGAAAAAGGGAAGCCATGATGGTGTAGAATTTCGCACAAAACTTCACAGAGATTGTATCTTACTTTATGGTTAAATATAAAACATTTTCTGCAAAAAATATCCACTCAGTCTAAAAGAATGGGGAAGAATTTAGTGACCCTGAAAAAATAATTCTTATGTCTACTTTGCATGTATGACATGTATGTACATTTTTAATGTACAGGTATTTAAACTGTTATTAGCCAGAAATCCAGTGATAGCTACATGCAGGAAATTTTAAGAAATATGAAGATACATAGTAATGACACATCAAAATGTGCTGTACTACTGAGATAAGAATTTAAAGAATTTGCTGCAAACTTGTATAACATTTTAATAGCATTTAAGGAGGTTTAAAAAAATTTAATCTGTAATGAAGAGTTGAACATTGAATTCTAATGCTGCCTTTTCTGAACTAGTATACACACCAAACTAGGTATTTACTATTAGCTGGCTGATTGTGTTATACTCTCTGTCAGCCTGTAACATTGTCATGAAGCTATTAAACAGCAGCTGTCAGAACAGGTTAGGAATGTGTCATAAGATGTTTTGCGGTAGCACACAGGCTATACACACAAATCTTGAGAATGAGTGTGGGCTCAAATTAAAATACATCTTTTGGCTACTATTTAACGTACTAAAGCAACAACCAAGTGACCCTCAGAGAATATATTTATAGGAAACTTAAGCATGTGGTATTATTCAGTACAGATCCTCACTATGTTAGTTACCTGCAATTTGAAATGGGTTAGGCCCATAGTGTCTGATGCAAATAGGTGTATGTCTTCTTCCATACTGTCCTACACCTGAGAAGGAATACCACCACACCAGTACATGTTAAAGGTTGACCTGCTGGAAAGCAGCTAGGGATAGGGAAATACTAGAGAGAGTCCAATGGAAGGCTATGAGGATGGTTGAGGGACTGGAACATCTCCCTTATGAGGAAAGGCTGAGACCCCTGGGACTGTTTAGATTGGAGAAGAGAAGACTGAGAGGGGATCTTATTATTGTTTACAAATATCTGAAGGGTGGGTGTCAAGTAGAAGTGGCCAGTCTCTCTTCAGTGGTTCCCTGTCATAGGACAAGGGGTAATGGCAGCATGGTGAAACACAAGATGTTCTGCCTCAATGTGAGGAAAACTTTTTACTGTGAGAGTGACAGGGCACTGAACAGGCTATCCAGAGAGGCTGTGAAGTATCCTTCTCTGTAGTCTTTCAATACCCACCTGGATATGTTCCTGTGTGGCCAGCCCTAGGTGATCCTGCACTGGCAGGGTGTTGGATTTTATGATCTCCAGAGGTTCCTTCAAACACCTACCACTCTTATGATTCTATGATTCTTTGATTCCAGGGACTTCTGTAGTGACATGGGTGTCTTCAAGGAGCTTTGCTATCTAATATTAACTAGATAGGATTTGCAGATAGCTTGGAATACTGACTTGAAACTATTTTCCTAACTTAACATTATAAAAATGCAATCTCTGATGGAAAGCCTTTATTCTCTGGGGCAATAATGAGCCATACTGCAGCACAGTATTTTGCAATTGCTGAATTGCCAGAGTTGTGTATCTCTGTAGGAACAGTTAATATTATGACTACAGTCACTTGGGACCATTCAAGGTTTCTGGTTTTTTTCCTGAATACTGAGATGTTGCTTAGCAGCTCAGCCTGTTTTGGCTATCCTGGGAATTATGTTCGGATCTTCCACTCATACTGATAGGACATTTCCTGGAAAATATTGCATAGAAAATAAGCTTATCATGAAAAAAATTAATACATAAAGTGAGAATGCTTCAAGGGGCTGTGACCTTGTTGACCTAATGGGTCTTTTCCATCAGCAGTGTGGAACTAGAATATTTTTCCTCACTACAGTATAAGGCCAGTTATGTGAATCTGTTATTGATATAGATCATTAAAACAAAACCAAAACACAGTAAGAAAACATGAACTCCCTAGCATTGATTAGAATGCCCTATCCTTTCTTTAAGGTTAGAATGTGCAATTTATTTTAAATATCATTTAAGGAAAATATTTTTCAAGAGACACGAAGAGACACAATGACATTCACTATTTAAGAGTGTTTTAAAACTGTTAGGTTTCCATCTGCTAAGTAGTATTCCTATCAAGAAATACTTATTTGGTCAATGTGAGCTATCTTCTTCTATTTATATTATTCAATATCACTGTTAATTCAAACACAATTATTTACTGTTGTCTTTTGGATTAGTTTCCCTCTGTAACACAGAAGATTAAACATAATCAGTTCCACCTGGAAACACCTCTGTGCTTCACCAAGGACAAGCTCACAAATTAATTTTACCTGTTGTTTATATGGTTTATGAAAAAATCAGTTAAAATGAATGTAATTATCGTTCCCTTTAATGCTTATAATGTTTTTTTTTTGTAAGGAAAACTATTTTCACATCAAAATTTCAACAATTATGTGGAAGGAATATATATTTATTTTTGTGTAATCTAGAGTGTATTTGGGGCATTGAATGTGAAATCTTTAAGTTTTAGGTTTGGTTGTGTTTTGGTTTTTGTTGTTTTTTTTTTTTTTTTTAATATTTCAGTAAGAAAAATATATTATTAACTTACCAGAAATATTAGTATGATGAACATATGAATATACTACAGTGCTGGCTGTTAACATCTTGGTCAGTTTTTCACAGTTTTTTGGAAATATATATCATTAGGTTAGTAATTCTGAAAGTAATTTGAACATGTAAATAGATGTCTAAATAAGAACTTATAAGATTAATAAGATTAACAATTTTTTCCCAGGTCCTCAAGGAACAGTGTGACTCTTCACAATAGCTGTATTCCTCTGTCATCTTTTCTAACCTCTGCCTCATTTTTCAGACAGTTTATGTTTGGATGCCCATTCTTAAATTTGTTGTGGTGACAATCTGTTTCAACAAACTCTAAAGATAATAAAAGCTTCATTTCAAATTTCTCTTCCTTCCTTGGATCAACCAGAAATGACTGGTTAAAGGGATGTTTTTTGATGTATTAGTATGACAAGTTTTTAATTTCAGACCTTTTTTTGTATTGAAACTTTTGAAAACTGTTAATGGAAATCTCAATGAAAATTCATTGCATGGAGACTTTAATGTCCTTTCCATCTTTAGTCCATTAAAGCCTGTTACATATTCCATATTTTATCATAATACTAACCCTTATATAACCATTTATTGCTTAGCATAACAACAGCAGATTTAATTTCCTATTTTTTTGAGTTTATTGGCTATTTTTATAACATTTGTAATGGCAAGAGACCCATAGGACCGTGTTTGGTTCATGGAAATAATCCAAATGTTGTCTTAGGTTGTGCACAGTGCTACACAGTGCTGGCTGTCCTACAGCACTGGAACCTCAAGGATGGCCAAGATCTCACTCTGCTTGCAGTCTTTTCAGTTCCAATAAGTGAAGATTTGGTGTAATTTAGGTTCTAGTTTTAGAAATCTGGAGTTATACTCCAGATTTTTATTATCACTGTTATATTTTTGCTAAGCAAAACTGTCAAACCTTTTAATGTGCCAGTTTTAACAGCTTCTGCTATAGAAGATGCAATGCATTACTCAGAACCATGGAATTCTACCCTTTTCTGTTAGGAAAACAGTCACATTTTTTTTCCCATTACAACCACTACACACACAGAGTCTTTTAAGATAAAAAGAGAGGCACAATATAATTCCCTAATACCTTACTGAATTCTTTTCACTAGGATGGCTGAATAGTTCAAAACAGCAGTTACCTTGAAAATAAGTGACTGTGTTAAAAGGAGAATTAATTTAGATAAACTAAATAAACTCTGTGAACTGACTAATGTAGCAGAAATTACTGGTTGCTGATACTGCTGTTTTAATTATTAAGTCTGCATTAATTAATTTCTAAGCTACCTTTTTTGAAATCCACAGCTTGACCAACATTCAGAATATAAAACATGCCAGGAGCCAAATTTTGCTTAGTAACACTTTTGAAAAGGCTGGGAATGAGTTTTCATAAAACTAGATGTAATGAACATAAAAAAAAAAAAAAAAAAGTGACAGTTTCAATAAACAACATAGATCCAAATAAATGTGTGGTACTTGCTTGACCACAAACTGAGAAACAGAATTTGTTTGTGCCAACCTATTTCTTTCACAGAAGGAGCTAGGCTTTTTGTTAATTGTCAATATGGTTCTGAATATAAAAGGAACGTAATGTCTCCTTGAGAGCTGCGATAGAATAAGTGATTATAGGTACCCATGACTTTGCACAGCTACTGGACACAGCAAGATTCAGTGATGACCCACTCTGAGATCTAAACCTCATTGAACTTGAGCTCTTTCTGCTCTGTGCTTCATATTCCTCAGCATGTCTGTTTTGCTGGTAGTGGATTTTTAAAATTATTCATTTATTTTTGAAACCTTGAAAGATTACTGTATTTCATCCAAAATAATTTATCAATAGTATATTTTGTAACCCTTTCATTATATATATTGAAGCATTGGTTTACGGTCACAAATGGATGAGAATGGATGTCTACCAACATTATGTGTTACATTACATTTTGTAGTAAGTATTGATGATACTTACTACTGGGGATGCAGTACGCAGCTGGGGTCTCATGAGAGCAGAGTAGAGGGGCAGAATCCTTCCATTAACCTGTTGGCCACACTACTCTTGATGCAGCCCTGGATACAGTTGGCTTACTGGGCTGCATTTGCATATTGTTGGCTCATGTTGATCTCTTCGTCAACAACCATGCCCAAGTCTTTCTCCTCAGCACTACTCTCAAACCATACTCTGCCCCACCTGTACTTGTGCTTGGGATTGCCTTGACGCAGGTGCCGTACCTTGCACTTGACCTTGTTGAATTTCATAAAGTTGGCATGGGCCCGCCTCTCAAGCCTGTCTAGGTCCTCTGGATGGTATCTCTTCCCTCTAGCATGTCAACCACACCACACAGCTTGGCATCATCTGCAAACTTGCTGAGGGTGCACTTGATCCCACTGTCCATATCATTGACAAAGATGTCAAACAGCACTGATCACACTGCTTATCTCTGAGGAACACCACTGATTACTGGTTACTTTGAGTGTGACAATCTAGCCAATTCTTTATCCACCAAGTGGTCCATCCATCTAATCTGTGTCCCTCCAATTTAGAGACCAGGATGTCATGTGGGACAGTGTCAGAGGCTTTGCAGAAGTCCAGGTAGATGACATCTGTTGCTCAGTGCTGTACACAGATGTTGTTACTCTATCATAAAAGGCCACCAGACTTGTCAGGCATGATTTGCCCTTGGTGAAGCCATGTTTGTTGCCACCAATCACTTAATCATTTTCCATGTGCCATAGCAAAGTCTGAAGGAGGAGCTGCTCCATGATCTTGCCAGACACAGAGGTAGACTGACTGGCCTATAGTTGCCTGGGTCCTTCTTTTTACCCTTTTTTGAAAATAGGAGTGATGCTTCCCCTTTTCCTGTCAGTGGGAACTTCACCAGACTGACATGACTTCTCAAATATGATGGAAAATGGCTTAGCAACTTGGTCTGTCAGTTCTCTCAGGACCTGAGGATGAATCTTGTCTGGTCCCATGGACTTGCACACCTTCAGTTTCTTTAGGTGTTCTCAAACCTGATCTTCACTTACAGTGGGCAGATCTTCCTTCTCCCAGTCTCTGCCTTTGGCTTCAGCAACTTATATTTATACGATACTTTGTTCCTTAACACTTATCCTGTGTGAAGGACTGTTTCAGATATTTCAATGATTTAAGTACTTATTACATATTTCTCTTTGGGAATGCTCAGCAGGGATTTTACTATCTTGCTCTAAAAAGACAGAAAGGAAGGTATTATATATTTAAGAATGTCTGTCCTAGAGATTAGTTCCATAAATTGATGAAAATACACATCCAGAAAGTTTACATCTGCTGCATCACACAGAAGACAACAGTAACATAAATACAGTAACTAAAAGACAGATTCCCACAAGGATTTTGTTCTCTAATCCCTCATCATTTTGTTTCATTCTTACAGTGAAAACACCTGTAGCAATAATTTCTCCTGACAAGCTGAAAGGCATCAAACAGAGTACAAGTTTAATAAAACACTTTAATTACCATCTTTACTATACTTTCACCATGTATCAACACCTCTTATGAACATCTTAATCAAACTTGCTTTTTTCTTGTTTTCACTTGAAGTGAATTTAAATGTTCTGGAGAACTCTACATACAGCTTCAAGGACCAGGAAATAGTATCTTTGAGAAAAACAGAGACAAAATAGCTGTAACAAAAACCCTTATCAACACTTCATGTTGTGTACTCAAATTAAAAACATTTAAGAGCAGAATAAACTTCGACAGAAACTTTTGAAAGCAAGCTTTTCTGCACTAAAGTTGCTTTATCAGTATATTCCTTCTGAGACTGTCTACAAGAAAAATTCCCTGTAGGCCAAATCCCTGTTCAATTTAAAAAAAAAAAAAAACCAAAAACCAAAAACCAAAACCAACCAACCAACCAAACAAAAAAACCCCAAACCAACAAAGCCTAGATTTAAAAAGAAAAAATACTTTTCATTTCACTGTCATATTAAGAGCTATTTCTCATAAAAATCTGGATAAATGAATGGCATCTTTAATAGCATTACTGACAGCACAAGTAGTTTTAAAAATGTCACCTTCTGTGTTACTCCTAGGGATTAGCTTGGTAGTTTTCTGCTCATCATGCTGCCAGCATGGTGATCCTTCCTTTGAGTGTTTTAAATTTCCAGGACATTGCACAGGGAGCACAGGCATGTTGATCCAATGGGTGGATTCTCCTCTGGGAGTGAGTCATTACAAAGCTCAGTGTTACAGCACCCATGTAATTTTTCAGGTCTAGCACTGAGATTGTTAGAACTGAATGCTTGAGAAATTAACATTGGTAGTCACACTACAAGAGCCTTGCACATCAGCATTACCATTACAGCATAAGTACCGTATACTTAGTTTCAGCTCAGAAAGAATTTTTAATGCCATGTTATTCTAATCCCCTGAATGTAGAGGTTTTACAAAAGGAAGATTGGCACACTCATAATCATGAGAATGCAAGCATCCTTCTGCACAAGCTGCAGAGGCTGATGGAGGGAAACAGTTAAAAATTCTACATATTGCCTGGTATTTCCCAAAAGCAGTGTTGTGGTGGGTTGTGCTTGGTTGGCTGCCATATGCCCACTCAGCTGCTCTCTCAGTCCCCCTCTTCAACAGAACAAGGGGGTAAAATAAGAGGAAAAGCTCATGGGTCAAGATAGAGAGATACAAGAATCACAGAATCACAGAATGGTTTGGGTTGGAGGGGACTTCACTCCTACTCTTCTTCCCAGACTCAACTTCACTCCTTTATTCCTGAATCGCCTACCTCCTCCTCTCAAGCAGTGCAGGAGGACAGTGAATGGGGGGGTGTGGTAAACCCATAACAGTTTCTCTCTGATGCACCTTCCTCCTCACACTATTTCCCCACACCAACACAGGTCTTTCCCATGGGCTGCAGTGTGGCTATCTTCTCCATAGGCTTCAGGGGAATGGCTTGAGTTGGAAGGGACCTTTAAAGGTCATGTAGTTCCAACATCTCTGCTGTGGACAGGGACATCTTTCACTAAACCAGGTTGCTGAAAACACCTCCAATATGACCTTGAATGCTTCCAGAAATGATGCATCCACAGCTTGCCTGAGCAACCTCTTGCAGTGTTTCACCCCTTTGTCTGAGGTTCATGTTGACCAACTTCTCAAGCCTGTTAAGGTCCCTCTGGTTAGCATCTCTTCCCTCAAGCATATCAACTGCACCACTCAGCTTGGTGTCATCCACAAATTTGCTGAGGGTGCACTCAATATCACTGCCTATGTCATTAATAAAGATATTGACCAGTACCCATCTCAGTACAGACTGCTGAGGGACATCACTTATTACTGATCTTAATTTGGACACAGAGACATTGACTGCAGCTCTTTGGATGGGATCATCCAGCCAATTCCTTATCCATCAAATGGTCCATCCATCAACCCCATATGTCTCCAATTTTGCAACAAGAATGTTGTGTGGGACCTTATCAAATGCCTTTCAGAAGTCCAGGTAGATTACATCAATTACTCTTGCCTTATCCACCAATGCTGTCACTCCATTGTAGGAGGCCACCAGATCAGTCAGGCACAATTTGGCCTCAGTGAAACCATGTTGGCTGTCTCCACTAACCTCTCTGTCATCTATATGACATGATGTAACTTTCAACAGAATCTCTGCTCCTTCTTTCTGCTCACATGACTGTTTATCAGATATTTTTTCCCTTTCTCACACTTTTCTGCATTTTCTTAAGTACGTTTTCCTTGGGGCACCAGCACTCAATTCAACTCAATTCAAATCAATTGGCTGCTCAATTCAGCTGTGCCCTGTGGTGGGTCAAACAGTCAATAAACATATATTCTACTCAAGATGTTCATATTTATCATAGATATTATTTCTCTGCTTTTTCTACTTACCTTTTTTTTTTTTTTTCTGATGATGATGAGTATCAGGTGGGGTTTTATTTTCCTCCTTTCATATAGGCATCTGTGGTTTTGCTGTCCTCCAGAAAATGCTGTTACTAGAAGATTTTGCTCCAATATGCCTTATAGTCACATAAATCTTTCAAATTATAGCATGTTAAAAAGTTAAAATGTAGATTTAAAACTAACGTGGCTCTTTTGAACAAGGTTAAATTTTAGTTATGAAAATAATATGTTTCAGAAAGTTGCAGTCTATCCAGAAAAAAATCAATGTTGCTACCAAGAAAACCACCTTTGTTTTCTTTAGATTAAAGTAAAAAATGTAATTCAACCAGGAAAATTTTGTATGTGT